>KV425614.1:0-58872 GCA_001632425.1 Neolentinus lepideus HHB14362 ss-1
CAATTGTACAAGATGATTGATTCATCAGTGATGGGTGATGTTAAGTGGCAATCATTTGATGTTAAGTATAGCGGGCCTCGACCTCAGCATGACGTTCCTGGCTGGATGTCTGCTGGTTACGAGGTTTGGTACCGGGACCCTCTCAAGATTTCGCACTGGATGCTCGCAAACCCCGATTATAATGGCGAGATTGACTATTGTGCCAAACAAGAGTTCACGCCCGATGGTCAGCGGCGGCTGAAAGATTTCATGTCGGGTGACTGGGCATGGAGTCAGTCAGTAAGTAATTCTTCGTTACTTATAGAGCACTAACAAATTTCTTCGGATTAGAGTAAGATAGCTACGGACCCCAACACTCACGGCTCTACGTTTGTCCCTGTCATTCTCGGCAGCGACAAGACTACTGTATCAGTCGGTACTGGGCATAACGAGTACTATCCATTGTACATGATGCTTGGTAATCACCACAACAATGTGCGACGCGCACATCGCAACGCCGTTGCAGTCATTGGATTCCTGGCAATTCCAAAAAGTAAGTCTCTTTTCGTGATGAGGATAGGGTTACTCATTCATATCTTTGTGTATAGCTGATCGACAGTACAAGGACGACGTGAAATTTCGTAAATTTCGTCGACAACTATTCCATGTCTCAATTTCAAGAATTCTCCGGAGCCTCAAGCCTGGTATGACGATTCCCGAAGTGACACTGTGCGCCGATGGCGCATTTCGTCGCGTTATATACGGACTCGGGCCCTATATTGCTGACTATCCTGAGCAAGCCCTTCTTGCCTGTATTGTACAGGGTTGGTGTCCGAAGTACGTCGACATCCGCTCAGTCTTTCTGCTCACTAACATCGCTTCCAGATGTACAGCACGCAGAGGAAGCCTGGAAGGAGACGGAATCAATATTCGACGCTGGTGTGAGCACACTGAGGCATTAGTCGAGTCCCTGGATCTCGGAACATTATGGGATGAGTATGGCATTGTCGGTGATATTGTGGTATGTATCTCTTTTCTTTTGCTGTGATATCTTTCTATTTTTTTGTCGAGAAACCTTTGTTCTTTACTTTGCTTTTTCTTTCTGTCTGCTGCTGCTTCCCGACAAGCAGAAAATGGATTTCCGAATGATAGACGCCTGCGGAAAGGCGCTCAGTCCAGAAGCCTTGTCGAAGATACACAGGCCTCTAACCAACAGCGAACATCAACTGCACTGGCGTGCTACCAGGCCTGAGTCAACATCGCACTGGGATTCACAGCTCCCTCCCATCTACAGACAGCTCATTGACTGACGCAAAACTCTGCTCTTCTTCACTTCCTTGCCGCCTCGCACGCATACCCGCCCCTGTATCTATAATTCCGCCCACCACATCCACCAGCCATACCATCCTTCTTACCCTCATGCCCGAGAAGAATGTCCTTCTCCTCTAGGAAGAAGCATCCTAGCCAGAGCACATTGCAGCAGCAGCAACAGGGTCAAAGTCAAAACATCACTATCGCGCAAGCACCCAGCGCCGCCCTCACTCAGCTGAAAGAGGGCCAGCAGCAGGTGAGAGACATGCTTGATTCGTGAGTGTGGGTCAATTGGATTTTAACATTGACCTCATAGCCGCACACTGATGTTGATGATCCCACCCTCTACTCGAAATGCCTGCCCTCCCGAAATCTGTCTGTACTCCTCACATACAGCACGCAAACACAACAACCGCAACCGCAACCGCAACCGCAACCGCAACCGCAACCGCAACCGCAACCGCAGCATCAGCCCAACGGCACGTACCCAGCGCAAGCACCACATCAAAGCACTGCACTGGGGCCTTCGCAACCTCAACAGCAGCAACCACAACCCCAGTCTTCTCAACAAGGCCTGAGCCAGAGCTCGTCACAGGCCCACCCCACATGGCCATGGTCGCAGCGGCACCTGAGCCTTCCCCGCCCCATGTCCTCCCCAAGCCCGGTGTCACGCCGCCGACGTCGCCCTCTCCTTCACCCTTCCCACAATACGGCCATGCGATGCCGATGAGCCCCACGAACACCGGCGACCTCTACCTCTTCCACGGCCTCATGCGCGAGACAGTGCAGAATGACTTGTATCTGTTTAGCGCGAGTGACCTGTCGGCGATGCTCGTCCAGACCGGGGGAGAGGTCCCGTCGCCCCAGGTTGGGCATGCATCGGCGCTCGTGAGCAACGTACTGATCGTTTGGGGAGGGGACATGAAGACAGATAGTAAAGCCCGGCTGACTGATAAGCTGGACGATGGGTTGTATCTGTTGAATCTTGGTGAGTGGTACCTTCTCCGTTTCATGGTCGGTTCTGAACTATAGGTGCAGTTTCAAGAGAATGGACTCGGGTCGGCGTTCAGGGCCCCAGTCCAGTCGGTCGGTATGGCCATGCGGTGACTATGGTCAGCTCCAAATTTTTCGTCTTTGGAGGCCAAGTAGATGGTCAATTCTTGAATGACCTCTGGGCTTTCGATCTCAATTCCTGTGTGTGGAATCATCTATCTTGTGTTAAATAACGCTGACAATACCACTCATCCAGTACGAGCGAAAGCTACTTGGGAACTCTTCGAACCTTCATCTGGCCCCAAACCGGCACGCCAGACAGGCCATGTATGTATAAACTACGGCGATCGTGTAATAGTGTGCGTGATATCCTGAGCTACTTTATCGTGCCGAATTGACACTTATCAAAACATTTATATCCCAGTTTCGGTGGTACTGATGGCCAGTACCACTACAACGATACCTGGGAGTTTAATCTCGCCACCCACAAGTGGACTGAGCTACAGTATATCGGCTACACGCCGGCTCCTCAGGAAGGGCACGCAGCGGCGTTGGTTGACAATGTTATGTACATATTTGGTGGTAGGGGTGTTGATGGCAAAGATCTGGGTGATTTGGCTGCGTTCAAGATCACAAGTGAGCTGGCACAGGTCTCCTGGTTACACTCAACCTCAATGACTGACGACCATCATAGACAACCGGTGGTTCATGTTCCAAAACATGGGCCCTTCACCGAGTGGCCGGTCGAGGCATGCTATGGCGGCGATGGGTGCCAGAGTGTTTGTCCTTGGTGGAGAGTCATATGCGCCATCGAAACCGGAGGACGCGACCCTTATACATGTTCTGGATACAAGTGCGTGACGTGTTTTGCCCCCCGTCACACTTCGTCTAACAGTATCTTAGAGCACATCAAATACCCTGACCCTAGCAGCAAGCCTCCACAGTCGAACGGTCCATCAGGAGCGGGACGGAAATCCTCCATCGGTACAGCACAGGGGCCTGGAGGCACGCAGTCTTCATCACCGCAACCAAGTTTGGTGATCAACAGACGGTCGATGTCGCCCTCCGTCCAGGGACAGGACTCGAATGAGGAGCTCCGACGTGCGATGTCGCCGCCAGGCACCTGGCCTGCTGTGAAGCCGATGAATGGTACAGCTCAGCTGCCATTCCCCAGTAGTGCCAAGGGCAAGGCGCCTATACGACCCAGTCGGGATGACCAGGAGGCTGTCACTGACGACAGTCACGATGCCGCCACTTCTGAGTCAGTTCTCAGAGAGTGAGCTGTGTCTCCTGAGTAGGTGCAGGTGCATGCAAAGAGTCCACCGAGTCGGGCAGTTTCGCCCACTGGTTGGTGTCCAGACAAGCCGCCAGAGCCTCATCTTCAGCATCCGATGTTTAGCTGAATAGAATTTGTGTTCTTCATAGTGTCTTTACGGCATATTGTTCCCTTTTTTTCCATCAGTTATTTTGAGTGTAATGTGTTTATTTGTGACCGCTGCTGATGCCACTTTTTAGCCATTTACAAATGATTTTCCCCGCGCCGATATCCACGAGTTGCTTTCGCCGGATATTCTACATCAACTCATCAAGGGCACCTTCAAAGACCATTTAGTCGACTGGATTGGTGAATTCTTGAGCTTGCGATATGGAGCAGGTGGGAGTGAGGCAGTACTAGCAGAGATTGACCGACGGTATGATCATTTATCATCTCATATGCAGTGATTCTAACTAGCCTTGCAGGATTGCTGCTACACCGCCCTTTACAGGTTTGAGGAGATTCCCCGAGGGACGCGGTTTCAAGCAGTGGACAGGTGATGACTCAAAGGCATTGATGAAGGTAGCTCCCATCTTAAGTGACTTTGCACGCATTATGAACTTTGAGGATTAGGTATACCTCCCGGCTATCGATGGTCTAGTGCCAAATCAGATCGTGAGGACCATGCGTGCATTCTTGGAGTTCTGTTATATCGCCCGTCGCAACATCCATACGCCTCAAAGTCTTGATCACCTCCAGGAAGCAATGGAACGATTCCATCATTATCGTAAGATTTTTCAAGACGAAGGTGTTCGAGTTGAGGACTACTCCTTACCTCGACAGCATTCTATGCGGCACTACTACGATGCTACTTGGGACTTTGGTGCTCCGAACGGTCTTTGTTCTTCAATCACAGAATCAAAACATATCAAAGCGGTAAAGGAACCCTGGCGACGCTCTAACCGATTCGAGGCACTGGGTCAAATGTTGACCACAAATCAGCGCCTTGATAAACTTTCGGCTAGCCGTATGGACTTCATTGATCGTGGGATGATTGAGAAGGCCAATAAATGTATGTCCACCTTCTATATCAACGTACACAATTGGAATCATGTTGCATCGGTAGCAAAACAGCTCCTTCCGGCACTTGCAGATGCTGATGGTGCCATTGATGATCCACGGACCCCTGCTTATGTTAAACTTGCATCACGCTCCAGTACGTTGCTTGTCTTAGCGCGAGTTAATCTCAATGACGCCGAGTCTTTCTAGAACGACAACATCGTTTCAATCCTACTGGCCTCCCTTCACATACAGACCAGCCGACATTCAATCTCCTTTTGCGTGAATTCCTTCGGGACCAGATCAATGCCTTAAACCCATTATCGCACCTTGCAGAGCTTCCGGTCTTTGCTGATCCAATATTTATACACTACTCAGCTGCTGCGACGTTCTATGCTCCAAGTGACCCATCCGGTATCCAAGGAATGCGCCGTGAGCATATTCGTGCCACCCCATCTTGGCGCAAGGGCGCCCCTCGCTTTGACTGCGTTTTCGTGAAGCAAGACGTACAACGCGAAGACTCGCCCTATCCACGGTTCGATGTTGCAAGAATTTTCGTATTTTTCTCATTCAAGTTTAATGATAGGCGCTACGAGTGCGCCTTGGTCCATTGGTTTGAATGGGCTGATCATTGTCCGGATGAGGACACAGGGATGTGGATTGTGGACCGAGGTGCGAGTGGGACAAGTCGCCCTGCGTTGTCGATCATCCCCATACAACGCATACTCCGAGCTGCGCACCTTATTCCTATGTTCGGCAGGACTAATATCCCTCGCGATGTCACTCATACTAACGCTCTGGACCAATTCCGTCTTTTCTATGTCAACAAATATGCCGACCATCATACTTTCGAGGTCCTGCACTTACCATAGCCATCTGTGTATTTTCAGTAACTTAGTACCGCAGATATAGCTTAGGATCGGATGTACTACTTAGTGACCTTGCATGTGTCTGAGGTATCTTACTATTGTCTTGTTTGCCTACATCTATCTTAGTTCTATCTTAGGGTGTCTTAGACGAATCGTAGATCTTAGTGTGCCTTACGCGAATCGTAGATCTGATTCCGGCGAGGCGGCCTTTGGGCCTTACGGGTCTTACGCCATCTTATCGTTCTTGCCATGTGCTTAGTGCCTCGCTAAGACAAAAAAAGAAACCAAAAGCTAATATGGCATTTTGCTGATGTTTTGGATCGAGTTTCGATTAGTGCTGTCAGACCGAGCAGGGGCGAAGTTACCGACGACAGTCAGCGCTTTTCCAGTGAACAAAGTAGGGGTGATCAATTCTTGGCTGTTCGGTTCGTTCGTTGCGCAAAAGCCTTGAAATTTGCAGCACCGACTGTTGACGTGAAGAACACGACCGACCACGACGACCAGCACCTGCTTGCAGAAGTTCAAACTCCGAAAGGCATCCCCCCGCGCTAGAGCCTTGAAGTAAATTTTAAACTCCGACTCAATCTGGCAGCGCACGAACGCAAACGAACAGGGTGTTCTCAATTAATCGGCCGTTCGTTCGTAGCATTTTGTTAACTCCGACCGTCTTTGCGCAACGAACAAACCGAACAGTTAGTTGCAAAAACATGAATTTCATCCCGACCCTGCTAGGTATAAATCAACTCTACGAATCTACGATCGCTCTTTTGTACGTATAGCGATGTGAGTCGTAGTTCAACATCCAAATGTGAATCGCTTTCCAGTGCGCGCTGGCCGGCTTGAGCTAATATTAGCTCGTACTGAGCTTTAGTGCTGTAGTATCATACTACGGAGCAGTGCCCATGAGTGTCTCCTTCCAAGCCCCAAGCAATACGTATGTAGCCCCGCACACTATAATACTCGAATCTGACTCCTATTCCATCTTCGATGAGGGATGCGAACCAGCTGAACCTAATAGGAGAAATTCATTTTCTCGAATCCGCTGAACCGATTGGGGAAGGATACGCTGATGTTCGGCAAGCTGAATGGAAAGGACGGATAGTCGCCGTCAAGGTTTACAGACATTGATTTCGTAAGAGCGAGGGGAAGGCATTCGAAAGGCGAGTGAGTATCGTCTGCTTCGGCGTCGTCCACTTCGTCCATGAAACCGGTTTGCTTCCTGTTTTCCAGATCCTCAGACAAGGCCATATCATGGCCCGTTTCTCACATCCCAATGTCATGCCGTTTTACGGTTACTACCGGCACTCTGGATCATCCCTACTGGGCATCGTAATGCCTTGGTGCAACGGAGGAAACTTAGAGGCCTTCTGGAGGAGTAGCAGCTCTCCGCAAGGTGACAAGCTCGCCTTGGTGCGTTGCACGTCCAGTACTCACCCGAGACGTGATATCTGAACTCCCGCAGATGCGCGAAGTCGCAGAAGGCTTAGCTTACCTCCATAGTCACGAGGTTGTTCATGGTGACATACAGCCTGTGAGTTCTCATTTCCTGATTATATTCGATATGGACGTGCCTATGCTCAACTTTTGGCCCAGTCAAACATACTTATCGCTGAGGGACAAGCTCGTATCTCTAATTTTGCGTCATCAAGGCTTCTGGATGAATCAGGATTCACGACAAATGATCGGCCGTCGATGAGATACATGGCTGCGGAGCTCATCAACTCCGAGGAACTTTCTGCGGCAATGAAGAATAGCGATGTCTGGTCCCTTGCCATGACTGCTCTGTCAGTGAGTCCATCTTTACCTTTATGTGATATACTGTAGCAACCTTTCCGTAGGTATTGTCAGGAGAGCGGCCTTTCGCCCATATACGCAACGACATGATAGTGATAATCCGCATATCTGCCGGCGAGCGTCCGCGCAAGCCGTCAAACATAAACGGCGATATATGGGCTATCTTGAACCGATGTTGGGATATGGATCCCGCCCGCCGCCCATCGTCTGAAGAGGTAGTGCTGCTGTTTGGTCAATCTGCTATGCAGAGCCGCTTTCAAAGTGAATAATAATCGACGTGTCGGGCCATGAACGAGTTCGAGCTTCATCTCGGAAATGCTCTATTGTGTTTTCTGTCCAAATGTGTAATAGCATCTTCTGTGCACATTTGCAGGTGTACGTTGTATATTTCAGGACTAGCTGATGTCTTTGGGGATAGGACGTGTATTTTAGGAAGATATATCTCCAAGCTATTTCCACGGTGGGAGCTCAGAATTGCGGACATCCTGCGGCCCTCGGAACTTCAGCCATTTCCATTCCTCCCGTTCCATTGTGACCGGTGTAGTCGAGTACGTGCTCGATATACGATGGTGGATCGTCTAAAAAAATTGTGCACTGCTGACACCTCCGAGCGCACATACAAAAAACGTTGCTGACTGACATTGTATGTCTTCAACTTGTCTCGGCGGTATTATCGGCTGATGCACATGTTACGTCCCCTCGACCCTGTCTTTCAACGAGCGTCAATCTATCCCGCATAAAGCTAGAAGCTCAAGGTGCTAATAATTGCGCTTCCTGTCATTACCCCTTCTCCGTCTTCCCCAGCGTGTCGCAGACTGCTTTACCCTTGTCTTCAGTGTTCATCCCGATGCGTGTAGAATGACTTGACGCCGTTAATTTAGGGATTGCAGTGTCACAGACTCTACTAGCATTAATTACCGCATGGTGCTCGGTGTACATGGCTTACGCCATATATATCGCTCGTAGGCCTGCGCCAACAGTAAGTAATCCTGCTTGCGGTCACCGCACTAGGGAGTAGACATTCATCTCCATCGACTGTCATACAGGAGACTATCCTTTCACAGCTAGATCTAACCAAACAGCTCCTTCAAGTTGCAACAGACGAGAATGTGACACGAGGGCACACTTTCACCCGCTATAGGCTTCAATCGAAGGATGATTATCCCAGAGTATGTCGCACTTGTATCAACGGCATTGTGGAACTCAAGTACATGAAGTTCTTCGTAGCTAAACTTCCGAAACATGTACATAGACTCGAGAGGGTACGTGCCTTGAGCATGAATTATAGAATCCAACCTCACAAATCCATAGATCGATCTCAGCCAGCTACCAGGACTTCGAATTTCACATCCAAATCTACTTCCTTTACACGGCTTTTTAATTTTATCCGCTTGGTTGGCCTTGGTTTATGATCAATATGACGATGCGAGAGATTTGGAGATCTACCTGAACTACAATCCCGGTCTAACACAGAGGGAACGATATTATTTGGTATACTCTTCTTGATTCTGATATATCTTGCACGTTCACCCGTGTAACAGCTTTCTCAAATAGCCACCGGCATAGATTGTCTTCATTCGTTATCCCTCATCCATGGCAAAATCCAGCCGGTGAGCATTCTACCCACAATGTACCAGTCACACAACTGATCTGATGATACACGCAGTCTAATATACTCGTCAATAGTAGGAAAGAAGCTCGTATTACGGATTATGGCCTGGGCGACATCATACCACCTTTTCCTGAAGAGGCTGATCCCAATGACCCAGGGCCCCGCTACGCCGCTTCGGACATCATGAAGCCAGCCCCCGTTACCGAGCTACCTGTGGCCTATGAAGGCGGAAATCATCAGTCCGAGTTTATGGTCACGAAGGAGACGGATGTTTGGTCACTGGGCATGCTTGGCATCCTTGTGAGTCATTCATCGTACGGGATCACTATGGTTTGCAGGTTCTAAAGACCCTGGGACCAAGCCTATATGGAGGGCGGCATCCCTTCTCAAACACAAGAAACTCGCAGCACGTTCTTGCCGCGGTTATAAACCAAGGGAGGAGGCCTAGTAAGCAAGCGTACCGTGACGATATGGAGGAAGGAAAGGAGCTAGTCTGGGATATTCTTAACCTTTGCTGGCAGCTCGCTGCGTTGCGGCCATCTTCGGCGAAAATAGGCCTTTTCTTTGATATCCTCTACTGCGTACAGCGCTTGAACGAGGCCGAGGCGCAGTGCAAGAAGATATTCAGCGACGATTGGCACCAGTGGGAGAGTGCAACATATTCTCTGTGGACAGGAGAAGGATCAGTATTGCCCTATCGATGCAAGTGGGGCAATTGCCCACGGCGTTTCGACATTCTGGTCAATTGTCAGACACATGAAGCAGGCCATATTGGGCTCTCAGGTGTAGGAGACGGCGTGAATCCATAAGACCGGGTTAGTTGTTTTCGGAGATGTCTACATCAACGTCTGTGTGCTTAACTACGTTCATATTCTCATATTTCTCGTGGTTGTTGTACCGCTTGTCACAAGTGGGATAAAATGACGATTCAAGGTTGAGATTGATCTAGCGGTAACGGCCATAGTCAGAGCCCATTTCCCTTCTGTATGCCGCAACTGAAGGAAAATCCGAACGCGTCTTATAGGCTTAGGACTACGATTACATTGAAAAGCATTGAAGAAATTACACTATCTCTTGGTATACACATGACCGTGTTTGTCAAGTCGATTCAAAGCCACCCTGCTTTTAATACTAGTCCGACTCAAATTCAGTCGTTCATCTACACATTTTCGGCGCCGTTGGTTCTAAATCCTCCGACGAAGTGATCCTATTTGATGCAGTCAATCAAAATCAACGCGAGTAACTGTAGTAACGACACCTACATTTGGTCTAGTGTTGGGGTTGTATGTTGGCGGTGGGGCAGTCGGAGGTGGACCGAGGGACTGTAAAAAGACCAGGGTTAAACTTAGGTGATAATATCAGGCTAGTCGAACTTACGGGCTGGTACCTAGGCTGCTCTCCAGTGCCAGGAGTCTGCGGAACAGAGCCAACCGGCTGCTCGTCGATGGGATCAGGTAGAGAACATGATAAGAGGAAATAACTGAAACATACCGGTTCGTACTTTGTGTATTGAGGCGGCGGTGGAATCTGCTCCGCAGTATCGTCATTACCATTGGGTGGACTAGTTGGCCCGTAATGCGGCTGATAACTAGCACCCGGACCACTCGCGTACGAGGTCATCGCCGGGACAGTAGGGGGAGAGTACGCCGCGTTGGCAAATCTTCTCCTACGTCTCATGAAGAGACATAGGAGGAGGCAGAATAGCACGAGGGCTATGATACCTGCAGCCAATGATATTGTCAATGTCTCCGAAATTCTGTAAGTAGTGTGATAAACTTACCGACGACTATGCCTGCGATGCCACCTCCATATAATCCGTGCGTTCCGCACCCGTACCCGTATCCGTTGTTGTAGCACTGTGCGTTTACTGAACGCGAGACGCTTGAGAGCGCTATGAAAATGTTCGACAGGGTTGCCAGAATCTTGAAAGTCATGGTAGCAGTTGAGATTGCAGGCCCAGCGAGACCCAAGTCCCCTTTGCCTATGTACCCACATCATGAGGTGGATGTGACGACATCTAGTGGGAGGGTAAGCTAGAATAGGATTCTCCGTTCTAAGTGCAGGCGGAAGCGCCACCCGAGCCACGGGCCCTTGGGAGCACTGCCACATCGGGTGTTTACGTTTGTGGGCGCTTATGGTTAAGATTGTGACGGATTACTATGGCACCGCATTTTGGAGGGTATCGAGCACAACGCAAGGGAACATCGGACAAAGCTTTCGTCATTGGTAAGAAGTTTCAGGAAGTCGAAGTAACACTGTCATTGATGCCGCATGTCTTCAGTGTTCACAGAGATCTTTACTCAACCCTTTATCATCACGGACCTGTGCCTCGAGGTCTCAACCTCGATTCTTGCACAGTGTTCAATTTTTTGTCAGACACACCAAAGGCAGTAACGGCCAGGGGATCTAGTGTAAAGACGAAGCAGGCGGCGTCTCCTATCTAAAAACGACCCGTTCGTACGGACCCGAACTGGAATATACCTTAAGTCAGGAAAAATACTTCATGATGGATTTACCTAATATTATCCACTCGCGTGTGGTGTATCAAGATTCAAGAGGCAATGACTAGTCGGAAGTCATGTACCCTGCATAGCAGAGACGGCGACCAAGATCAGTTCACATTTCGGGCGAGCAATGCGTGCAAGTAGGGCCATCTATAAAGAAGACGAAAATTACCAAAGGAGGCAGCGCTGCAATAGCAGCACTAGGCATGATGAGCGCGGATACGACGTTATTTTGCGACAGCCACACGAACAGCCCGATGTGGACAAACGCGCATATCCACCCGCCCATGAAGCAAAGCACGCAGTGCCGGAGCAGCACATCCCAGCCCCTGGCAACACCGAATCCTCGCAGAAGGTACGTCTCACCCTCCCCGTCCAACAAGCGTTGGCTCAGCTTGGACACGTGCGGTTGCTGGTTCCCAAAGACGTGGCGCGGGTAGCCGTGACTACAGGACACGTATAGACGCCGTACAGACGTAGGCAGGGACGCTGCGGCGACGAGCAGCAGGATGGACGAGAGCGTCGCTCCCATGTTGAGGAAGACGCTGGTGTAGCCGAAGATCCACACCGCCTTTTCGAGTGCTGAGGACGTGAGGTGTGCTGTGGACGTCATGTAGCCCAGCAAGGTAGCCTCCACTCCGGTGAACAAGGCCGTCTGCATGATTTCGAGTCGTCTTACAGTCAAGCGGGAGGTGAGTGAAATTGACCTACTACTACGGCCACCGCCTGCATTCGTGTCGTCCATGAATCTTTGATGTCTTTCACAGCTTTCGGTAGCTCATTTAGACTGAATGTCAATCATTATCGCCGCAATGATTCGCTCGTCACGTACACTCTAGCGGCTTCAGCTCATTCTCGGAGCTCGCTACTACGGGGAAAGAATAATTTGACGGAAAATTAGACGTGGTTTCAACGGGCAGCAGCCACCGAGCAGCTCAAAGACTTGAGACCTCTGAAGCAGTGCATGCAGCGCACCTGTCACCTCCTGCACTCTCACGGAGCATTCTGAGGCGCCGTACATGTAGATAGGCGCCCGTTCTGGATATATGACGGCGCACTATGACTACCTGAAAATGCTGATCCTTAAGTAGTACACCCGAAGGATTCAGTCAGGCACGCGAACCTAAAGGAACATGAACAACAATAGGATTGCAATACACACGATAAATCATGACAGGCGTACACGTCTCATAAAGATGATCTCTACAACTTTTCAAGAGAAATACTACGTTCCAGATCCACGTTCTTCTCATTGACGTCCTCAGCACCAGAGCTCTGCGATTCTGCGGCCAAATTAATTCCCAGTCTATCTGCTTCTTCCCTGGAGAACGTCCCAAAGCAATCAACCTCATCAACCTCTCCGAGGCCACGCGGCGGCGACAGCTTGTTGACCACCCAAAAGACTAGGAAGCTGATGCAGAAGCCGACGGGGAACGCGAGATAGTAGAGGTGTTGGCTCCCAACAGGGACCTTGATATCCGGATTGACCGCATTCGCGAACCCGGGAATCTGCGACGCCCATCCAACAATCCATGCCACAAACGCCCGCCAATTCCAGCCGCGATAGTAATAGTATATCCCGGACGGTTTTGCGGAATACAGGTCGGACAACTTGATCCTACGTCTACGGATGACCCAGTAGTCGCAGACCTGCATCCCGATCATCGGGCCCAGGAAGACGGAATACGCGGACAGGACGGCAATGAAGGTGCTCGCAGACGAGAGCAGCTGCCATGGCTGCATGATGATGGACAGCACGAGGCCGATATACGCACCCCGGCGGATGTTGAGGTACTTCGGGAACAGGCCTGCGAGGTCCATCCCCGTGGAGAAGGCATTGTCGATGGTGTTGATCGCGAGCTGGCACACGACCAGGCCGACACCGGCGAAGAACGCTGCGGCACGCGACTTAGCTGTATAGTCGGTGTCGAGCCACTTGAGGACGATGTCCGGCGGGTTCCAGAGGGCCTCGCCATAGATGGCTACGGTGGCGGAGGAGGCGAGGCAGCCGAAGAGGGGCATGACGGTACCGAAGAAGATGATGCTGAACCACTGCCCGAAGATCTGGTCCCCTGGTCTGTGCGCGAAGCGGGAGTAGTCGGGCTGGTTGGTGAGGCCGACAGCGATGGACCCAATGACGGTGGTAATCCCCGAGACGATGGCCCATCCCAGGTTTGATCCAGAGGAGACAGCAGCTGGCTGGGAAAGAAGTGGGCCACCACCATGCGCCTGAGAGAGTGCCCATATCATGATAGAGATGAGCGTGAAGAACGAAATGGCGTTCATCACAATTAACAGACGTTTGGTCTTCTCCGGAGGAATGTACAGTATAGGCACAGAGACGATGTTGTACACTACCCATCCTACGAACTGTTTAGTCGTCATATGAGTCGAAGTAGGCATTGTGTTTGCCATATGTTGGAAGGAAGGGAATATGGAGGCGAGGATGGCAGCAACGCAGAGACCTCCGGTCCAAGACTGCACGGAGAACCATACAAGGGATAACACGATGCGCTGCAAAAGAGACAGGTACGAGCCATATACTCCCCACACGTAGCGAGAGACAACGGGGAAGCCAATATGCCATTCTGCGCCTACGTAGCCGTTGAAGATGGCGACGAGGGAGATGATGATCTTAGCGATGATGACCGCGACCATCGTTTGCCAAACGGAAAGCCCTACGGCGACCAAAGACGAGCCGGTCTGCCAGTTGCTGAGGCAAATCTGGTTGATCGCCCAGAAGGATATGAACGCGTAGCGATCCCATGTTCGACGGGAAGGGGGGAGGGGGCGAATGTCATCGTTGATCCACACAGACGATTCACCTTCGGAGTGGACGCGCAGGTACTTGAGAGCTGACTCCATACGACCTGCCTATGCTCCTAGACGTGAAAGTCGGCCGAGTCAGCGTGTGTTAATCCATGTATAACTTGAGCCGGACTTACTCGTGGCTAAGTAGAATCAGTCCCGTGTTCGCAAAGTCCAAGAGGAGGACTTAATATACGTTCCATTGGCGCACATTTCAGGTCCGTATAACGCGATAAGCCTTCGATGCTTCGCAAGAGATAGGAAGAAGGTATGACACGCCACTACGGCTGTAAAAGGCAATTGTGAGCTGAGCTTCTCTGCACAGCATCTACGCACAGCCGGAATAGTGCCCTTAATCGCGATCGACCTGTCCTCTGCCTCAGGCACGACCAGGGCCAAGGTAAACGCATTAAACGGATCGCAGGCACACACTACTGGCTCGGATTTCCGACGGGGTCGTGCATCTCACAATTCCTGACATTCTCCGCATCGACGACTGCCAGGTAAGCCTGATAAGACTGGAAGTACTGTTCAGCAGCGACCTAGATGCTGCAATCCGGAGTCACGGGATATATCATTAGCATCACGGATACGATACGGGAAGGGTATCAACGTCGGACGGTTTGTCCCCTGCTGGCTTATCACCTAGACAGGAAAAAGATCGACGTGCGAGACTCGCACGTGGATCTTCTTTCTGCGAGAGATTATTATATACCCTCGCCGACCTTCGACAGCATTCATTGACTCTGAATTCATTGTCTTCGTCCCGCTCTGACGCCATGACAATCCTTCCGAAGACAATTCGCATCGGCGTGGATGTCGGCGGCACAAACACGGATTCGGTGATCCTGGACGACACCGCCCGCTCGTCGCCTAACCGCGGAGTCATTGCTCACTTCAAGACAGCGACGACACCAAATGTCACCGACGGCATTGAAACGGCCGTGAGGACCGTCCTCGAGCAGTCTGCCATTTCTGTTGATCGCATTGCTTGCCTTACGATCGGCACCACGCACTTCATCAACGCAGTAGTCGAACACGACGCAAGAAGACTCTCCAAAGTCGCTGTCATTCGGCTATCGAAATCGTTCACGAGAGAAGTTCCTCCGTTCTCAGACTTTCCGCCCGCTTTGAGGGAGATCATGTACGGCTATCATGGCTATGTCGATGGCGGTCTCCACATAGACGGTGCCCAAGAATCTCCGATCATCGAGTCCCAAGTCATTCGGGAATGCGAGAAGATCAAGGAGAAGGGAATTATGTCTGTTGTAATTGCAGGCGTATACTCTCCTATAGACGACCACTTCAGGTACGTTCGGACGTCTCGCAAATGATCTAGAGCTAACACCTGTCGCAGACAAGAACACCAAGTTCGTGAGATCATGTTGCGCGAACTACCTGGCGCCGACATCGTATGTTCACATGAAATCTCCAACATCGGCTTCCTGGAGAGAGAGAACGCCTCCATTCTGAACGCATCTATCCTGAAGTTCGCGAGACGCACGATCCACGGCTTCCGTTCGGCCATGAAACGTCTGAACCTGAAGTGCGGGCTATACCTGACGCAGAACGATGGCACGCTCGTGGATGCTGCCTCCGCCGCGCGGCTCCCGATCAGGACCTTCTCATCCGGCGCGACTAACTCAATGCGGGGAGCGGCGTACCTCGGGGGGCTGGATACCGGCGACAAGCAAGGCCGAACGTCTACCATCGTTGTAGATATTGGCGGAACGACCTCAGATGTCGGCGTCCTCCTACCGTCAGGGTTCCCTAGGCAAGCTTCGGCTTATGTGACAGTCGCTGGCGTAAGGATCAACTATTCCATGCCCCACCTGGAGTCTATCGGGCTCGGTGGCGGCTCGATTGTGCGGGAATTACCTGACGGGAATGTTACCGTCGGGCCTGACTCCGTCGGGCACTTCCTGACTACGGAGGCCAAAGTCTTTGGAGGCAGCACATTGACCGCAACGGATATCACAGTCGCCGCTGGTGCAGACATCGGGGACGCTGCCCTGGTCAAAGACATTCCACCGCTGCTCGTGTCCGCCGCGCAAGCCAAAATCAAGTCGCTCCTTGAAGGCGTCATCGACATCATGAAGACATCGCCCGAGCCCTTGCCAGTCCTACTCGTAGGCGGCGGTTCAGTGATCTCACCTGAGTCTCTCGAAGGTGTTTCTAGACTCATCCGACCCCCGTTCCACGACGTCGCGAACGCCGTCGGCGCTGCCATATCGAAAGTCGGGGGAACTGTCGACTTGATCCAGAGCACCGTCGACCAGACGGTCGCAGAGGCTGTGGAGAAGGCCAAGGCTATGGCTATCCAGAGGGCGGTGGAGGCAGGCGCTGACGAGAGTACGGTCGAGGTCGCGGAGGTGGATGCGATTCCGTTGCAGTATGTCGCGAATCAGGTGCGCATCATTGTCAAGGCCATCGGGGATCTCGCCAGCGGGGCTGCAGAGCTGAGCGCTGTCAATGGTGTCGACGACGAGGACGACGAGCAAGAGTTCGGTCGGGAGGAGCAAAAGAGCACCAAGGCCCGCATCAAGGAGATTGACACGCTAGCGCTCAACATCGCCGCGTATCGTCCTGAAATTGTGACATCGAAAGAGACCGGCATACCAGAGTGGTTCGTCTCTGAAGTCGATATCGCCTGGTTAGCAGACGGATGCTATGTGCTCGGATGCGCCGGAGGTGGATCACCTTTTCCAGAATTCATCCAGCTCCGTGACCAACTCAGAGCCGGACACAGGCTTCGTATCATAGACAGCTCGCACTTGGCTGAGGACGCGAACATCTACTGGGGCGGACACATGGGTTCGCCTGCGGTATCCGTAGAGCGCCTGGCTGCTCTCGAAACTATAGACGCGATCAAGGAGCTGATGGACTACCTCCGCCACGACTCCTTTGACGCCGTCATGGGGCTCGAAATCGGGGGCGCGAACGGGCTGCAGCCCCTGCTACTCGGGTCGAGCAAGCATTTTGACCGGCCTGTCGTCGACGCGGACTGGATGGGCCGCGCTTACCCGACGTACTGGCAGACGACGCTGTGCGTGTACGAGAGCGGGCAGCTCGTGCCATGCGCGATCGCATCGGGCGACGGAAAGCACCTCATCATGACCAGGACTACAGATGACGAGATCGTTGACCGTGCGCTGCGAGCGTCGTGCGCGGAGATGGGCTCGCGCGTCGGCATGGCCGCGCGCCCGACGACAACGGATCGCGTGCGGAAGTACGGCGTGCTGAACACGCTCTCACTCGCGTGGCGCATTGGGCGGTGCATTGCCCGTGCGCATGCGCAGAACACGCTCAACACCGTGGCGGAGCAGATGGTCGATGAGATTGGCGGGCCCAAGACGGCGCGGGTGCTCTTCCGCGGGAAGATCGTGTCGGTCGAACGCCGGCTGTTCAAGGGGCACTCGTACGGAGAGATCACCATTCAGCAGCTTGCGTCGGACGAGGAGGAGGACGGTGCGAAGTCGAGTTCGTCGGGGTACGAACCAGTGGCGACTGGAGGCTTCCTTAAGATACCGTTCAAGAACGAGAATATCTACGCGAAGCACATCTCCGAGACCGGCGAGGAGAAGTACATCGCGATGGTACCCGACCTCATTTCCGTGCTCGATACACAGTCGGGCAAGGCGCTGGGCGTGCCAGAGTTCCGGTACGGCTTGCGAGTCACCGTGCTGGGGATTACCTGCTCGCCACGGTGGAGCGACACAGAAAAGGGTCTGCAAATTGGAGGGCCAAGGGCTTTCGGGTACGACATCGACTACGTGCCTCTGGGTGTATACATCGAGCCTCGTAGCGTCATCTTAGAATATGCGTAGAGTAGTACAGAGCAATAATTTAATGGTATTTAGGACGTACACAGTTTCATTAGTGCTCTTTCATGACCCATTCGCCCGACTGATCCAGCTCAACGTCCATCTTCCACTTGTGTTTGTCCATCCACTGGTCCTGGAGAAACGCGTCCCACCACCGTATGTGGATCTCGCCGTCAAAATCAAAGAAATATCCTGCTACCCTCGGATCAGGTCCAAGATATTCATGCCTAAGCCTCATGATGAGTACAGTGAGCTCCCAATACCAGACAAAAACTCGCCGTCTCGGTGTGACCCCGTCTCGCGCAACAAAGTTCACCTTGTCGCTGCCGTCCTTGAGGTTTACTGACTCCAAATAATACTCATAGACGACCTGATTCAGGTCCTCACCCGGCCATACTACCCTCTCCTCCTCTCCGTCCGTAGCCAAGTACGACCTGGGAAGATGTATACGCGTCTTTTCCTCCACGATTCGCTTCTCTAGTGGCCACCGGTGTATTTGCCAAGCTGAAGCCCTCCGAATCTTCGTGAGAGCGTCGATAGCACCCTTGCGGTCGTTCTCCGCCAGTTTTGCTTGCTCTTTACTCTCTGGTAGATGTTTCTGTAGTTTCGCTTCTGTCACCGGAGGAATAGCGATTTCATGTGTCTCTTGCTTCGGCAGAACAGCCATCTATCAAAGGACCAGATCGTCTGTTGTTGGAAATCGCCGTGGAAGAGAGCTAGGCTATGTTAGGTAAAATGTCAGCGACTTATCGCGGATTCGCGCTGGAGGTGATTGCAGCGTTCTATTACGAGCTCTGTCATGACTGATAATCCGTCGGTATTTATAATATCACATAAGGAAAACTCAAGACTCGCAACATCGACCTCGCGCGCAAAATGGCGGAAGAAACGAGCCCTTTGCTGAAAAAGACGGCGAACTCGCCGCCCTACACGACCGGCGGGGACCCCAGCACTACCGATGTCGAGAGAGAGGGTACGCAGGATGCGGGCGGTGCCAAGTCTACAGTTAACGTGGTCGCGATTGTGGGTTTCATATTCATTGCATATACTGCGGTCAAAAGAAGGGCTCCGAGTATATCACGATCGGATGCTCTAGGCGACGGCTAGAGGATGTCTGACCGAGCATTGCAATTGCCCACCATAGACGATGATTCGGAGGGTAGAATGTTATGCGAATGATGCAGCTGAATTTGTGTCATTTCTATCTAGGTATTGCCTCTGGCAGTGGGCGTCTTCTTGGCCGCCATGGACCAGACCATTGTCGTCTCTTCGTATGCGTCCATCGGGAACCAATTCAATCAGCTACAAAACACCAGCTGGATCGCTACTGGGTATATGCTAACTGTGGTCAGCTTTCAGTGAGTGGAGTCAACGTCTTAATATGTAAAGTAACTGACACGCGTACAGGCCACTCTACGGCAAACTCAGTGATATCTTCGGCCGCAAAGGTTGCTTGCTGATGGCGTACTCCATCTTCGCAATAGGATGCCTATTTTGCGGATTAGCCCGTAACATGAATGAACTCATAATCGCACGTGCATTCGCAGGAGTTGGAGGTGGTGGTATCTCAACGTGAGATGGACTTTATTGTTTCGTAGTACAAAGCTGATATCCCGTAGGCTTGGATCGATTATCATGTCGGACGTCGTTCCTTTAAGATCCCGAGGGACATGGCAAGGTATGAGACAGATAGATCGAGACAGGACATGTTATTCATGCATATGCTCAGGAGTAATTAATATTATCTTCGCCACCGGACAAGCAACCGGTGCCCCCTTAGGCGGCATACTGGCTGATAGTATCGGATGGAGGTGGTAAGGCTTTGTAGCTCCCATTCACGTGGTAGAGTTGGAACGATCTAAGACTCTTCAGGGCTTTCTTGATACAGGTGCCCATAACCGTTGTGGCCATTCTCTCCGCGGGCCTAGCTCTCAAGATTCCGAAACGCGAAGGAGGCGATTTCTATCAGAAATTCAAGCGAATCGATTTCGTCGGCGCCTTCACCCTTGTCTGCTCCGTCTTCTTCCTTTTGGTCGCATTAGACCGTGGCGGCAACGTGTCCTGGGACGACAAGCTCACTATATCTTGTATTGCAATATCCGCCTTATTCTGGATCGGGTTCGGGTTTACTGAGCTCAAGCTGGCGAAGGAGCCGTTCGCGCCGAAGAGGATTGTCGTGGGCCCGAATCTCATCGCCAGCTACCTTGTCAACTTCTTCGGTGTTATGGCATCTATGTGCCTCGTGTACCAAGTGTCGCTGTACTTCCAGGCCGTTCGGAAGATGACAGCATCCCAGGCTGGCGTCGGACTACTACCTAACATTCTTGCTGGTGTAGCTGGAAGCCTAGCTGGCGGCTTGATTATGCAAGCTACAGGCAAATATTACGTTCTCACTATCTGCATGTATATTTCAATGTTCCTCGGGACATTGGTTATCACACTCTTCACTGGAACAATCGCCCACTCTCTCATTGGGTTGCTAATAGGTACGTCGGTCTCAATCATCTTCCCTATGTAGGGCGCGAGCTTACGGTTTCGTTCGCAGGACTTGTGTTCATGGCTTTTGGAAACGGCACGGTACCACCTTTATACCGTGCATTGCGAAGTCACTGACATGACGACAGGGGCGGGGATCACTACAACGCTGATTGCTCTCATCGCAAACGCAGGGCCTGAAGATCAGGCTATTGCTACCGCAGGTACGTTATGGCTCACTTAGGTAGTTGCGTCATCATATTGTAGCTGACCGAATGTCCTCGTTTCAGTGTCATATCTATATCGTTCCCTAGGTTCAGTCATGGGTATATCCATAGGCAGCACCCTCGTGCAGGACAAACTACGCAACCTCCTCCGGAAGCGGCTAGCTGGAGAAGACCTCGACGTAGAAGAGGTAGGCATCGCGGTGGACGGTGTCGTTGGTCTATCTAACATATTGTCACAGATCGCCCGACGTGTCCGCGAATCTCTCACGTATGTCGACGAATTACAACCACGGATACGCGCAATCGTACGACAGTCGTACAACGACGCTGTACCCGCCGCGTTCTGGTTTTCTCTCTTTATGACTGGTGTTGCACTAATCTCAACGTTCTTTATTAAGGAGAAGATTCTTGCCAAGCCTAGCCGGACATGAATGTATTTTGGTGTCATCCAGATGGAGTGCAAATACATTTAGACAAGCGATCCATCCCCAAAACATATCGGAATGATGATTGACTCTAGATGGGCGTGGTGATTGTACAATTGTCATAACACATCAACATAGGCAGAAGGTGGCTTAAGGTTGCACCCTCAGCTTTGAATAAGGGAGTTTCGCCCAGGACGCTCTCCAATACCGTGCTGTGATATTGTCGACAATACGTTGCTGTGTTGTGGGTTTGTCTGTGTGTCGATACCACCTCTCTGTCGACTTCGTCATCATTGCGTCAGATAACAATATATTCAGATTGTCTTCCGGCTAGTCGTGTTCCGCCGCTTCTCCTCCTGTGCTATCATTGTCTTTGCACGGCCTTCTTTCCGCTGCTTCCGCCTCTCGATGGGTTCCTCACGGCGCACAAACAGCAAAACACTTGCAGATCGTCTTCGTGCAAGCGGTGTCCCCCGGCTTCTCAGGCATCTCATACTCTACGGTCATTTTGTCCTGTCCTGTTCTTCTCGTGGCATAAGGCAGCAATATATGCACAGATCGACATCCCGCGGCTGCTACGTGTTCTTGTAAACGTGCTACGACTTTGGGCTGTCGGACGACAAGGTATATATAGATCGGGTTTCCGCGAGCAGCATTCTGCAGTCTCGACACTCTTGCTGTCAAGGGCATCAAGATGTAGTCCCTCGAGCGAATCCCTCCTTGCTAACCGGCTTTAGCGATGCGTAGGCGAGTGTATGTTCTAGGATGTGGGATTGTGCGGACTGAACTTCAAGGTTACAGTGCAAGATCGTAGCTGGCGCTGCGCTCTCAAAGTCTATTTACGCGATCGAACACTGCACATTACAGCGCGTACAACACGTGTACGATAGTGTCCCTCGCGCGACTTGTTTCCATCTGATGAGTCAAATGACTACAACCTTCGCGAATCGAGCGCGACTGTTGCTCATATATGCGCTATTGCAAGACATAGAACGCTATGTGAACGGACATTAGCAGCCGTTGAGTGAGGCTGAGCGGTTGGTGGCAGGAGATGCGGCCGAATGTCCCGCGTTGGACGTAGTTGCTGAGGCAAATCTAGATGATCGCTCAGAAGATATGAATGCGTAGCAATTACATCTTCGACGGAAAGCTTGTGGGAGTGAGCGAATGTCATCGTTGATTCAAACAGACTATCCATCTTCAGAGTGGACGCGCAGGTACTTGAGAGCTGACTCCATATGGCATGCCTATGCTCTTGATGTGAAAGTCAGCCAAGTCAGCGTGTGTTGATCCATGTATAACTTGAGCTGAAATTACTCATGGCTAACTACATAGAATCATACGACGCATATTTGAGGACCGCGCCACAGCACAGCCACACCGTCGATCATCCGCGTCTGATGCATGATGAATGATTGGTGCAGCCTATAAGAAGAAGCTGGAACAATACTGAACTTGAACAACGCTGTCATTCGTCCAACCCGATTCCCCGCTTTTCTGCCTTCTCTCCCGCATAGATGCTCTGCTGATATGCCTGGTTTTATTTGCACAGGCTTCGAAATCACAAACGCGCTGCGGAAGTACCTTGAAGTCGGTCATGGCGTAGACTTCGACAGGGAGCTCGCAATTGCCATGGAGGAAGACAGTGAATTATGCGAGATCGATCGCAATGTTGACCAAGAGGAGCTAGCCATGGATCGAGAAGCGGCTCTCATCATGACTTACCCGGATTACTTCAGAGACGTTCGTAACAGAGCGCCAGCAGAGGTCAGAAAGGCACTTGAGCTCCCATACTGTGAGTACATGGAAGTGCCTTCGTATGGCGTGGATTGGTTTCATGTCTTGCATTGCACAGCATTTGACAAATGGGACGGACACGGTCTTCGAGTCCATATGATTATCCCAACTGGGACGTACACTCGCGAGTACTGGAAGTCCGGTGCACTTCAATCTCCACCTGATGAAGACCTAAAGGTCATCTAGTCATTCATCGACGCCGCGAACAGCATGTTACCGGATGACGCGACGCGCGAAAAGGCAGGGTTCAAACTTGAAGAGATGCGGTTCGAGGTCCATACCCCACGAGCTCTCCAGGCACCTCCATATTATCCGGTCGAGCGTGAGGTTCGTCGATGTTCGCTGCCACTTGACTTTACTTCGCTGTGTTCTTCAGTGAGCTGACACATGTCTGTGGTTGTTTCAGGAGCTCTTTCCTCCACATCACCTACGGGCTTTCTTAAATACCTCACACTAAATGGCCCACCTAATGTGACACCATTGTATGATCATAGAAATGTTTCTCGTGTGACTTGTTTCCATCTGATGAATCTGATTTGTCTGCGTGACTGTAGCCATCACGAATTGACCACTACTGTTGGCCTCATATGTGCTGTTGCACGACATACTAAAATCCAATCTGAACAGAGCATAATCTCTCAGAGGCTGATCGGGAGGCGCGTGTCGCACATCTAACTATTTCTTCCGTACGTAGATATGGGGTTCCTCTACAGGTATGTCTCGCAGGCCGGTAATATTGAGCGCTACCCTGGTACAGTACTGTCGACACTGCTAGTGGCATGGCAGCATCCCTCCGCCACGAACGTGTGCGAATCTCTGATCACGTGGTTATTCACGTGCTTAAGGCAAACGGAGCTAGAACAAAATCAACTTGTTACCTCTGTTTCTGCCTTGTCTCCTGCAGAGATGCTCTGTGGAAATGCCTCGTATCATCTGCACAGGTTACGAGATCACAGGCTCGCTACGAAAGTACCTTGAAGTCGGTCATGGCGTAGACTTCGACAAGGTGCTATCAACGTTCTTGGAGGAAGACTGCTACCCAGACGAGGACGACAGCGATGTTGACGAAAAGGACCTAGCTATGCAGCGAGAAGCTGCAGTTATTATGACTTACCGGGATTACTTCAGAGACATTCGCCTCAGCGCTCCAGCAGAGGTTAGAAAAGCACTCGAGATCCCATACAGTGAGTAATAAAAGCGCCTTCATTCAGTGTGGATTAACTTCTGCTCTACCGTTGCACAGCGTTTGACAAGTGTGCTGAGCACGGCCTTCGAGTCTACATGTTCATTCCAACTGGAGCGTACACTCGCGAGTACTACAAGTCCGGTGCACTCCGATCTCCACCCGAGGAAGACTTGAAAGTCATCCAGACATTCATCGATGCCGCGAACAGCCTGTTGCCGGACACTGCGACGCGCGAGAAGGCAGAGTTCAAACTCGAGGAGATGCGGTTTGAGGTTCACAGCCCACGAGCTCTTCATGCGCCTCCATGTTCTTCGGCCGAGCGTAAGGTTCGTCGATATTCACTGCATCTTGCTACGTTCTTCATCAGTGAGCTGATGCTTGTCGGCGGATTTCCAGGAGCTTTCCCCTCCTCGTCATCTTCGGGCGTTCTTGAATACTACACATTAAATGACCCACCTAATACGACAATTGTACGATAGAATACCCCTCGCGCGACTTGTCTCCCTCTGTCAGATTTCTCTCGATGACTGTAGCCTTCACCAATCGACTGCGACAGTTGGCTTCATACATATGCTGTTGCACGACATATAGGTGAACGGATATCAATAATCTTTGAGCGAGGCTGGCGGCAGGTGACGGGAGATGTGCTCCAATGTCCGGCGCTGAACTAGCACTACCATATTAATGTGATATCGACCCGGTACAAGAAATATTGCGACTCTGGGATGCTCCGAATAAGGTAAAGGCTTGATGAACATCGGCGACTATTTATTCCATACATGTATATGTTTTCTTCTTCCTTCTATAGGTGTGTTTTTGGAGCTGACAGTATACAACGGATGCATAGGGTCCGTCGGTACTGCCAGTGGCACTGTCGAGGATCTGCCACAAGCCAGCACGAGCCTAGTGTCCGATCACATGGTCATCCACGTGCCATAGGGTTTCCCTCCCCTTCTTGTTTTCTCTTCTAATGTTCTGCTGAAATGCCTCGTGTTATCTGCACGGGTTACGAAATCACAAACGCGCTGCAAAAGTACCTTGAAGTTGGCCATGGCGTAGACTTCGACAAGGTGCTATCAGTGTTCTTGGAGGATGACTGCGACCTAGATGAGGACGACTCGGACAGCGATGTTGACGAAAAGGCGCTAGCTATACAGCGAGAAGCTGCTGTCGTTATGACTTACAGGGATTACTTCAGAAACATTCGCCGCAGCGCTCCAGCAGAGGTTAGAAAGGCACTCGAGATCCCATACAGTGAGTAATAAAAGCGCCTTCATTCAGTGTGGATTAACTTCTGCTCTACCGTTGCACAGCATTTGACAAATGGGACGGACACGGTCTTCGAGTCTACATGTTCATCCCAACTGGAGCGTACACTCGCGAGTACTACAAGTCCGGTGCACTTCGATCTCCACCCGAGGAAGACTTGAAAGTCATCCAGACATTCATCGATGCCGCGAACAGCCTGTTGCCGGACACTGCGACGCGCGAGAAGGCAGAGTTCAAACTCGAGGAGATGCGGTTTGAGGTTCACAGCCCACGATCCCTCCATGCGCCTCCATATTATTCGGCCGAGCGTAAGGTTCGTCAATATCCACAGCATCTTGCTACGTTCTTCATCAGTGAACTGATGCATGTCCGTGGGTTTCCAGGAGCTGTCGCCCCCTCGTCATCTGCGGGCTTTCTTGAATACTACGCATTAAATAATCCACCTAATACGACACTTGTACGATAGAATGCCCCTCGCGCGACTTGTTTTCCTCTGATGAATCAGATTTCTCTAGATGTCTATAGCCTTCATGAATTAACTGCGATTGTCCACATCATTCATATGGACCCGGTACCAGAAATATTGCAACTCTGGAATGCTCGGAATAAGGCAAAGGAACATCGTGTCAGCACGTTTGGCGACCATCTCTTCCATGCATGTCTTTTCTTCCTTCTATGTTTTCCATGCTGGCAATATCCAGCGGATGCACAGGATCTTCCACTGTCGGCACTGCCAGTGGCACGGTCGAGGAACATGATTCTGCTATGAGCCCTATGTCCGATCACGGTGGTCGTCCATGTACCATTTGTGTACTATAATAGGAAGCTCGAACAACAGTCGTCCTAGTACACTCTGACTCATGCCCAATTCATGGCACCATACTTCTGCTAGAACACGGGCATCCTGATGTGGGACGAGTTCCTACTGTCGGAAGAGGCACCCCTCCGGTGACTCGACCGCCGACGAAGGTCGTGCAGGTTGACTCTGATTGCACACTTTTGCTGTAAGACTGCAGAGCATAGGCTCCCGTCTGGCAGGGGGAACTACGGGAAGCGGCATATAACGGCCACTGCTGAAAAGGAAATGGTGGTTGCGGGATGGTGGGGTTGCGTATTCCGTCGACAGCAAAACGATCCTTGTTGCACCCCCGACGCACAGGGCTCGATAACCCTCGAATCTTCACCCAATCTTACGCCAGTGCACCCCCGAATGAGATACGCAGCGAAAAAATGATGTCGGAGAGTGGCGAGCCGCTGGTCAGTTGGTCACCTCCAGTGGCAAGAACCCTTAGTAAGGTAGCTGATTGTTAGCGTGATTGGCCACATGCAGTGGATCCGGAATATAACAGCCCCGACCCACGTAGGGCGTTCCTCACCTACTCCTGCCGACCGCTTCCCCAACGACGTGAGCGCACAGTTGGTTTGTGCTTGAATCTAGTTACTAACACCGGTATTCCAGATCAAAGATAATCTCCAGAGCCGCTGGGATCGACCGTTCCAAGAGTTACAAGATTAAATGGAGAGTATACTTCAGGCTGGCATGACGATGAATCAACAGAACGAGATGGACCAACAAGAAGAGTTCACCGCAGCCCAAATAGCACACCGCAAAGAACGGCGGGCACATGAAGCATCGCAGCTCCGTGAATGTGACGCAGCGCAGCAGCACAGAAAGTAGAGTCTCCACGAGAGCGAGAAAGTCCGGTCCTCGACGCGTAACGCGAGAGAAGTGCCTGCTTCGTCAAGTTCCTCGAAAAGAGGGCAAGGATAACCACGGAGGACAAAAGAAGACGCCAATCCAGATGGGTAGAAGAGGAAATCCAGCTTTTCGCCCTGGAAACAATCCAAAATATCCCGCCTCGAAAGTATGATGGAGGAATACAGGACTCTCCTTCGCGAGGATGAGCGTTGCCGCCAGGAGAGCTTCGAGCGCTTGATCGAATGCTACTTGAATTCAAGCCGGTATCGTCGTATCATAGCACACATCAGATGCCGTCCTCACCTGGACCGCGGTCAGACCACGTCAAGCCGCAGCGTGATAAACCTAAGGGGTAGTCCCAGATTCCTTGAATATTGCTGGTCAAAGGAACGGATAATATCCGTGTTGAGTTTGCAACCAGTAAGTCACGGTGTGCAATCGCTTTCAACTGTTCCTTCGAAACATTCTCTTGAACTTCTCGCTGCATGGTCGTCACTCATCTGCATCAGCATCCACCATGAACATTTCCTGTCAAAGCAATAATTAACAACAAATAACCCCGTAGATGATGTGATACCCAATTAGATACAATCGCATACAATAGATTACGACTTGAAGCCCAAAACCCAAAACAAGATCTATATGCCAAAATATGAGGAGATCAGGAGAGATACGAGGATGATACACAGGACGTGCACAGCATAGAACCCGTATTATAATGAGATGATACTCTATATCTTATAGTCCCGATACAGAAGGCAACCCTCTAATGAAAACGGGACGGCTCTATCGTAGAGTGAATGTAGGGGAGGGACGTGAGATAGCCGAAGATCGAGTAGCGAATGATCTAGAGGGCGTGGTGGATGCAGGAAACCAGACGACGAAGTCACGAGCACGGGCATAGAATAGCAGCAATGGCGATGGAAGACCGCAAGACGAGAGCAAGACGAGAGCAAAGCCAAGAGACCATCAGATCCAACATCATGTTCGGCTTGGGGAGACACAGCATACTACAAAAGCTCGACGAGAAAGCACCGGTGACGCCGAAAGGCAGTATTCTAATACATCCTCCAAGGCGACGTCGGGCTAGCCGCTCCCCGGCCTTCCATCTACGACAGGCGAAGATCAGCACATCTCCACGACTCCTCAACGCCATGAAAGAACTAGCTAGCACAAAGGCCTGGACTGGACTGGACAGGACAGAACATACCGATTCGCCCTTCACAACATCCCCATCACAGCCATATACCATCCCAAAATCTGGCTCCCACCCAACACCCGCAAACCACTTCCTCCTCCACTCCCTATACCCGCCAACGCGCCTCGCCGAGTCAAGCACAATCAACTCCCTCCGCCTCTCGTACCCCTTCTCCTTTCCAACCCTATGCCTACCCACACACTCCGTCACTGCCTCGTGCACTGTCTCCCGAGACAGCGCCTTCAACTCCTGCAACATCTCCAATTGATACGACGCCCACCAGGGAATGTCTATCGACGGGAGTGCGGGCTGGACGTAGACAGTAGCGAGACCCCCAAGGTGATTGTCGCCGCCCTCATCCTCGACGTCAGTCGCCTCATCGCTATCAACGTCCGTCTCCACTTCTGTCTGAGCATCCGAGTTCGAGTCAGCGTCGGGCTGAGGCGCTGCCTGCTCGCCTTGCGCCTCCTCAAAGAGAGTCAGCATACTCTCGAATCTCTGCATTTTGCCGGCCCGACTGATGTTCAGCATCTTCCTCAGAATGGGAACAGTGTCTCTGCCCAGGCGCACATTAGTGAATTTGACCTCTGTCAGGTTAGGCGCGCAGATTGCGGCCATCCTAACCAGTCCCACGGGCTCATCAGAGAGAGTCGGGGACGCCGCGAAAGCCAGATGAAAATGTGTCAGCGAGGGCATAGTCGGCGTACGACAAGCATCGAAATCGACGACGTAAGGGATGGCCGTAAAGCGCATTGTCAGCGATTGGAGGCGAGGAAAGGGCGTCTCCAGGATGACACGGTATGGCGTAATGTAAGGGTTGTATGAAAGCACGGTCAACGAGACAAGAGACGGAGTGAGAAGGGGAAGCAGTGCGCTGTAGGCCTGCAGAAGCCCATGGGCTTCCGTCCCGACATTGGAATTGGAGCAACGGAGGATATCGTCTATGCCCGGGACATTGGCAGTCTCTGGTGCAACGTCACTCAGGAAAATATGCTTGACTCTACCTACGTAGACTCTGCCTTCAGACTCCGCCTGGGCTTTGTCCGACTCGAGGAGGGAGGCCAGTCGGCGAATGGAATCAAGTCCGGAGACTTGGAGAGTGTTCAAGGCAAAGGAGGCCGAGAGTGAGTGGAAAGAGCGAGAAAGCACGGACACTGAGGGGAATGAGGTCGGGGTCAAGGCGATGATTTGGGTCAGTAGCTCGGGCGGGAGAGATTGGATAGACATAGTGGGCGGTAGCGATGAGGCCGGTAGTGTAAGCTGCAATAATATATGAGGCCGAGCGCTAGAAATATCAATGTCGTATGATTGCCGCCACCAGCCCCCGGGGGTACTCGCTAATCCCGACCACCCTGACGACGAGTGCACCTTACGGTCGTTTCAACCGAGAAATAGAGGAACTTGGAAGGCAAGATCAATCCTCAATCAGCCATGGCGAAGAAAAATGGGTCGAGATTGAGTTAATGGATTGCCAGGAAAGTCGGCATCGGAAGCATTCACTCAAACTGGGGTGCCGGTAAAATAAGCAACAGACCTTTGCGTCGGCCGATGGAATACTCGGCAAAAGCCGATCATCCTGCGCGTCGAACTCAATAAATAAATTCTTGACAGTCCGTGATGTTTTGCCTTTGAATCTACGTCTGAATTTAAGGAATATAACCTCGGTTTACTTCCGCCGCCAACACAGTCTGAACATACTCCATTGTGGACGGTGACAGACGCCGCAAGACCATAGAAGAAGATAGTGGACGCCGGGACAGTCGCAAGGCAGGAGGGATGACGGAGGGGGGATGGAGAGAGCAAAATCTGCCGTTCATCAAGCGTGGCCTTCTTATATGAGGTTCAGTGTGAAGGTACAGGTGTGAAGAGCGCTGACGTCATAGGCAGTCCGTTCCAAATTTACTCTTGACTTGAAGCGTAAGTACATGGATACATATAGGTCTAATACTAGCCGCCGAACAACAGTACTTAGTCCTTGTCTATACTGCAATTCCGTAGAGTGCAGCGCGGCTAACGGCATAAGACCCGAAGATGAAAGAAAGGAACATCAACGCTAGAAATCCTTGAGCAGTGACTGGGACTGACGCATCTACTTTAACCTCGCTCTTCGTTTTTTCCATAACGGACTCTTGCACTGAAGCGCGACCATCCAGCCACGCCTGGCCGAGAACAAACATATCTCTGTCGGGAAAGACCTCCGTGATCTCACAACAAATGCCCTCTGCCTCGAGCTTATACGTCCGCTCGAGCTCGCGCCTGCCCTTGACGTTTCGGGTTTGGACGTTGAGCAGCGTGAACCTGGGCGAGACACGCATGTGGCGGAAGAGCTGGCCGATAGCGAACTTCTCGTCGAGGAGCAGGCGCTCGGTTTCGGGCGAAGTGAGTGTCACGACGGACGTGGCGACGCAGACAACGCGGTTGGAGCAGTGCTCGTGCACTTCGCGGTTCTGTGTGATTGGCGTTTGTGGGGATGCCGGGGCTGAACGGGGAGACGTGCGGGCTGACACGCATTCGATTGAGATAGGGCGGGCGAAAAAGCAACTACAAGATAGCGTTGAGTACAAAGAATATGCCAGCTGGACTGCCCAACCTTAGCAAACGTTGCAGATCGCCTTGAGCGGCGAGCATGATTCGCTCGATACCTGTTGTGTCTTCAGGACATAGCAGCTGAAATACCTTACGTCCAACCTTGGTATCTGACTGTTGAACAGAGTGACATACCTCGACAGAGGTGGTGGCTTTGCTGAAGGAATCGACTGCTCGTGTGCTGGTCTTTACGCTCATGTTGACAGTAGCTGCTGATCTAGAAGGCCTTCGAATACTGGGGTTGGTGTTGAAATCCGTCGTCAGCTCAGCGCATTTCAATGTTCTTCATATCCATCATATCAGCAGAGAATAAGGAGAGCAACCGCAAGACATCTGGTCGAACAGTATCGAGTTTCTGACCATGACCGCAACTGACCAAATTAGGTAACTGTTGGCCCTGGTCTTTTCAAGTCTGGTTAGCAAGTATCAACAATATTATGCGCCCATCTTCCAAAGATAAACTGCGCGGTTGTTCTGCACGAGTTGCGGGTACTGGACTTGCTCGAACTTCTGTACGTCTCTGTGTAGGGCCACCGGAAGTCAATGCACTCGGTTGGTTATGATCAGGAGAACTGGCTTCTTACGAGCTTCCAGCTTATTTCCGAGTAACCACGACCACATAACCTCCATCCGGACTATCTAAGGCTAGCTGATGGTGGCTGGGTTAACATCGTTTAAGACGACTGGCGCTCCGTCACTAGTGACTAGCGGTCTTCGGAACTCACGATCACCCGATTAGACATGGACGCACGACGCGCATCCATCCGTTTGTCATTCAGATATCCTAGAGGACGACAACGATACGAACACTTTAGATCACCGCAAAACACTGCAAAAAGTGAGTTTCCAGGCTGCCTATAAGAAATTGACCAGCTTGCTTATCTCGTCTTCCGGGCGGTCTTTCATCGCAATGTGAGATATTGATGAAATTGGCGGGAGCCTCCACGGCCACGACCCAAGATCCGTGACCTTGCCAGGAATGTGCTGTACAAATCGCCGAAGCATGCTGGGCGACCATAACAATCAGCCTTCACTGCAGTGGCCTCTCCGTTGCCAGTAACCGTGACGCGGTACACTGCATTACCGCCTACATGGGTCACCAGTTGACGTTCATCAGGTCTGTCCGCTATTGATTTCATATTCCGTGTCGCGATATAGCAATTACTGCACATTGACACAGCCTTGTCGGGCCGGGGATCAGTCTATATTTACTGACTCTTCGGCGCTCGTCAGTGCCAGTCATCTCTGCTCGACATGGACGCCTTGCCTCCTGAAGTATTATTGCAGATTGTGGACTTAGCTTGCTGCGACGTGGGTCAGACAGCCTGCTCTCTGCGATTGGTCTCTAGGTATCTTTGTGCGGCGACGGATCCGTACAGGTTTCGGTTCATTGCGGTGTTGGGTGCGAAGAGGATGAACCGTTTGTTTGTGGCCCTCTCCAGTGCTCCGGAAGTAAAAAGGACAGTGCGCCACCTCTTCGTCTCCGACAAACCCGCAGAGACTAGGTATGGGCGTGTATATGTGAACCGGGCTGCCCCAAACGATGTCGATGAAGTGCGAAAAGCGCAAGAGCTGAGTGGCTTCAGATTCGTTCGCAGCGCAAAGGACGTTCTTCCACTCGTTGCGCCTTCCATCGAGACGCTTACATGTCTCGTGCACAATCCTTTTGGGCAGTCGGACCTACTCACTACCCTCCTCACAACTGAGTTTCCGAAGCTCACCCACCTTACGCTTCGCCTCGGAGACATGAGGTTCCCTTCACTCCAACGCCTCCCTCCAGACTTATCGCCGTCAATGCCTAACCTTACTCACTTGCATATACTATGCTCCTGGAAGCCGTCGTGTGCGGTAATTGTGGAGGTGGGATCAATATTTGCCTCCAGCAATGTCACGAGCAACCTCAGTCACATCCGCTTTTCCGGTATTCAATTCACTCCGCTTTGCCCCGAGACCCTCCAGTTGTTTATGACCCCTTCCTCGTCGGATCACGCTCCTCTGCTCCCGGCTGTTGCAGAGTTAATCATCGAACCGGTGCCCTTGGATCGGGGGCTACAACAGACGGGTCTGATGGGCAATATTCTCGATATGATATGTCGTATTCATGAAGAGGGTATTGTGAAAGGAAAAATGAAGTTCAGGGTACTTTCAACTACGCTGTTGAGGACATCCGGGGTATCAAAGCAGCGATGGCTGATGGTGCAATCCGGAAATCTACCGGTATCGGTGAGTTCTCTGCCACTCTTCCTGTTATTGTGAACGAGCAGTGTTTCAGGATGATTGGTCATGAACAGATGTGTGATTTTGCATGCTGTGTGTTAATATCTGTGAAGCACTCGGATATACGACTCTTTCAGAATTCAGTCTGAATTGATATCAATCATATGTCTAATGTTTCGTCGCGACGACAGGTTTCTCGACGTTGTTGCCGCGCACATCCATTTCTCAGCCGCCTAGTGCAGAGTCTTCCCTGCAAGTACTACAACGACGTGACCCCGACCATGGTGATCTCAATTATCGAGAGGTCGGCGCACCTGGAACCTCAGACTAAGATTCGAAGATTCGAAGTGCCACATCCCCAAGCTAAGGTGCTGAACCAAAATGAGGAGGGGAAAGTGTAGAGTACACACAAATGAGATGAAATAACAATCGAGAAATCCACCGTAGCGCGAGGCTGGGTACGATTTCCGTGGGTTGGAAGGAGGCTCGGGCCGGCGTAAGCAGGTGGCAGGCCCGTGACCGGCAAATCCCACGGTGGATGTGGCACCGGGAATGTGGCAAGCCGGAAGCCGGGGCGTGCTGAGCCCGAATACAAAAGAGAGCGTGCCACATGGCAGTCACACGCTTTTAGCTTAGCGTCTGAGCCGCTCATGCCTCGCGTCATCGCAACACGAACGTCGATGTCCTGATAAGCTGGTAGTATCCCACGTGCGCTTTCTTGACAGCTGCCAGGGCTGAATTGATCTGTGCAAATATCACGCTAGGTCCCGTCATGGTGGCGTCTACCTTCCTCCATGGTAGCGCTGAGCCCACCCGAGTTTTTGAGAATCGTGCAGAAGCCTCTCATATGTCGCGCACATGTCAACAGATTCTGCTCGATGACAGAAATATTCCCGCACCTTGTCATCAGCTTTCTTCTCCACACATGCCCTTATCGACAGTACGACTCGACCATGTGGGTTACGCTGATGCCCTCCAGTATATTAGAGTAGTTACTGCAGCACCGAGACTACTCAAGCCATGACGAGAGTTCGGATTTTGGTGGCTTTGGTCGGCGCTACGTCGGTCCTAGGTGCTCCTTTCGAGAAACGTGCCCAGCCTCAGGGTATCGATGTTTCCAGCTACCAGGGCAATGTGGACTGGAGCACCGCTAAAGCGAACGGCGTTACTTTCGCGTATATCAAGGCTACCGAGGTTAGTTTCCGTGCATTATCTTTCCGGTGATCATCTTTGGTTCATATAATCGACCGGTACAGGGAACGAGTGCGTTCAATCTTGCGCAGTTGATTTGAGTCGAATACTCATTCGCACTACCTTGCACCAGGTTACACCAACCCAGATTTCTCGAGCCAGTACACTGGGGCGACGCATGCGGGTTTGATACGTGGAGGGTACCATTTCGCACATCCCGACACTAGTGCGTTTAACTACATCAAATATCGATGGTGTACAGTTAATTAACAGAGCCGCCGACCACTGCCAATCACAGGCTCAGGTGCTACTCAGGCCGAATATTTTCTGGCAAATGGAGGTAGAATGTCTCCTAGAGCCGCAGGAGACTATCTGACTTGACCTTCTGACAGGCGGCTGGTCTAACGACGGTGTCACCCTTCCAGGCGCTCTTGACATCGAATGTATGTACGCAACGTCATCTAGTGGTCGGCTTGCTCACGAGTCTCGCATAAGATAATCCTAACGGAGCTAAATGCTACGGGCTCTCGGCTTCAGCGATGGTTTCCTGGATATCTGATTTCTCCAATACGTATCATTCGCATACTAAAAGGTACTGCCACCATCATACTCTGGTGTCACTCATGCTAACTGTGCGCTCTCGTTGGGTTAGATATCCAGGTTCGCCATTTATATACTAATACTCTCGACCTCAGTCATACTTATTGCGCAAGCAATCAGTCATCTATACCACGACAGACTGGTGGACAACGTGCACTGGTAACAGTGCAGCCTTTGCTTCGAACAACCCTCTCTGGATAGCGCGATACTCGTCTAGTGTCGGTACATTGCCTGCCGGGTGGAGGTTAGTCTGAATCGTTGGAGTGATTGTTACGTTGAAACTGACGGGATACGACAGCTATGAGACATTTTGGCAGTACGCGGACTCTGGATCAAGCCCTGGCGATCAAGACCGGTTCAACGGCGATGCAGCTGGGCTGCGGAGGTACGCAGCAGGACTCGTTGATGCATTTCTTGGCTGATTCGTTGATTATTGTAGGATGGCCACTGGTTAAGGATATCTTTATCCAATACATTGTGTGCATCTGATCAACCGCTTACCAGGACCGATGTACTCTTATCTGTGTCAATTCATTGTTTCGGGGTCGTCGGACCACCAAGGGCGGCAAGTCCTTGCAGTCCCTGCAACATTCAGGTCACGCGCGAGAGCACTTCATCAGAGCTTTTACTTCCAAATTTGATCTGTTCTGGCTATTACCTTGTGATGTAGTCTTTGCCAGCTGCCTAGACATGATGCCACCATGACCCGTATACTGATGTATCAGCAGGATGCAGTCGTAGGCAGTCAGACGTGGTGTACACTGAAGACGTCTTGCTTGCGAAGTCAGCTCCTTGGTGCTCGAGATGTGCGATAAGAGGCATTAGATCAACCAAACTAAAAATACAGTTTGCAGATAGATCATACGACCGCACGATGTTCAGTAGTAGGGTGCAGTCGGAGACTGGAGTTGTAGACGCATATAAACTGCACATCCAAACACGCAGATATCTAGATCTTCAGTTCCTTAGAGCGAAGATATAAAAATCAAAATCGTTTTCCTCCGTCAATATCTTCTTCGCAGAGCGTTGCAGAAGTCCGCTACATCAAGCTTAACGGAGCGAAATTGGGGGGGTGGGGTGGGGTACAGCGAACATCATTGCTCGGGGACACGATAGCCAACATTGAAAGCAGTGAGGCGGTCGAATACAGGCAGTGCGCCACACGGTGCATTTGCTACTGTTTGGGTCCCGGAAAGGAAGGTGATGGTGGTTCCGAATCTTGAGCCACAGCCACCATGGAGCTAAATATGTACCTTTTGCCTGATCTTCATGAGATTCGCGTGTTGACTATTAATCCGCCCTTGATGTTACAGGATCTTAAGAAGAAGGTAGAAGAGCTGGGTCAGCATCATACGGTACATGTTGTACGTCTCTTGTATTAATAGGCACCATGCTCATCGCCCGTGCTCCAGATTCCAGCTAGCGTGAATATTGAAGTTTTAGAACCTCCGGATCTTAATCATTGTCGACGTGCTCTGCTTCAGTATGATCCAAGTCAAATTTCATCAGTATCGCGTCGCAACATAAGCAAGTTGTTCGACAATGTTACTAGTAATCCAGGTTCTCTGCATCTCGTTGTTAGGTCTGGTATATTGGTACAATTCCTGTCTTCGTGTTTTGCATACTTTGACATTTTTTGGCACAGTACAAAGTACCATCATTGCCTTCGACACGGGCACACGCGAGACAGTCGCGATGAAAGCCTCCAACTCCAACCAGACCCAACTCCAAGACATTCTCCCAGAAAGGATGGCGGGTCATAAAGTGTATAAAGTAATACAAGCACTACCAGAGAAATAGTGTTCCGCTCACCTCCTTAAAGGTACCGAAGGGGATTGAAATTGTCCGTTGAGCAGATATTGAGGCTACCACTGACGAATTGGATCTCGATGGTCTTGAAGAGATCGACCGACATGCACCTGTAGACGCAATCTGTCAGTGGGGTTTTATTCCGTGTGAAGTGCATCTCCTACTCGTTCGTAAGTGTCGTCTTTTGCGTTTGTCACCGTCTGATCACAAGACATGGCAACATTTCTCCAGCACCGAAACCTGCGGACAGGGACAATCAGGGTCACTTCCATCATTCGGCTCTCGAAAATCACTGGCCGATCGACAGGATGCGTATTTTGCCCGTCCTGTAAAATTGGCTTCTGAAGCCGAGGTCGGTGCGTTCCATGAGGCTGCCGTATCACCATCCCTGCTCGACGAAACACTCAGCGAATTACGTCACGACATTATATCTTCGGCTGACGACTATGAATGTTTTCAGTCACTCAGAGGAGTTGTAACTGCGACTTGCTCCGATGAGAACGAGCGCCGCGACCTCTTCTCGTCGACCGGGCACGAGAGCGGCGTTCTGTCGGCGTCGCCTAGACAAGAGAAGATAGAAGAATGCGAGGATGATGGCGACACTTGGGTGGAATACTTAAAAACTGAGGTGCCCTATTACATTCAAGAGGTCAAATCTGACCTCAGAACTTGTGGTCATTCAGATGCCTTTGTTGAAGCCATCCGCTACTATGACCGTCAGGTCAGACACTTCAATAAGATGTACAAAAGGACTTCTCGGGTACCCGCGGGGGCTGGAGAGAATATGAACTTTCCAGCAGTTCTCGTGCTCCATGTCGGGAAGTGCTGCTTGATCTCATGCTAACTTTCTCTGATCCTGAGCAAAGGTCCCTACCTCTTTCTCGCTGCCGCGGCATTCACGGACAAACCTGTCATTGAGCATCTCGCGTGCATCCCCCTTCATGCGCATTCCACTAACCTCGAGGAGCATGGTCGTGGACAATGTGTATTGGCCGTCTTGCGCAAGGCTCTGTACGCTCTCCATGATCGTTACCCGACCACCTATGCAAAATTAGTGGCCATTACGTTGCAATTGACGGGATGCGACTGAGACATTCTGGCAGCATACGGATTCTGGAACAAGCCTTGGCAATCAAGACTTGTTCAAAGGCGATGCAGCTGGACTGCGGAGGTACACAGCAGGTCTTGTCCATTTTGGGCTCATTCGCTGGTTATTCTTGGATGGCCACCGGATAAGGAGATCTTTGTCAGATACACATTGTACGCCATATTAACTATTTACCAAGACCGATGTTGTACTACGTTCTCTTTTTCGTCCTTCGACTGTGATAAGGTCATGATATCGAGAAATTTCACTGGAGCATTGTTTGTCTCAGATTGGCTATTCCAAACATTCATTGTTCGTCTAAGCATGACTATCTAATCATTGTTTGTCCTTCTCACTTTCATGCAGAGCAAGTTCTTCCGGAAATGTTCTTTGATAGATCACACAAATATTGTTCGTCTAAGCGTGGCTGTCTATAAGCATTGTTCTTCCAAGTATGGGTTCTGTTACCAGGATATATAGCTCTAGCAATGTCCGAGGATAATTAGCTATTATCGAGCTACACTACGTTTACTCGTCAATCTACAATGATTCGACACTCCTTGCACAATCCTATCGACGAATTTTCCTCCCGAAACCGCTCCCTTACGAAGACCCTCCAACTCCTGTTGAGCTGGCCAACACGATTGATCAGTTTGTCAAGTGAAACATAAAGCGTACCTTGACCGCTGATGCTCCATTACGAGCACCAACATTATGGTCCCGACAATACTTTCCTGTACTCTTGCTTCCCCTCGCAGCGTCGCTTCTCTGTCATCCCTCAGGCTGTCATCAGGAAAGTTAGGCCGATCCTGCCAAATGTCAACCCTTTGAATATTTCCCAAGGATCCACTGGATCCTTGGGAGATATTCAAAGCCGGCCCCAGGTATTATGGGAGACGCAATAAGGGTGAGTGATTATCATCTCGTGTCACTCTCCTTGCTAATCGTTGCATGCTACTTATATCAGCCAATAATATCAAAATGTACCCAGACTTTTTGATTTCCAAGGTGATTCCGACGGACCATCGCGGCCCAAGGGAACAATATATCTGCTGCTTTGTCGAGATTAAAGTCGGCGATAAGGAAGCAGATGCTGCGGATGATGAAGGTTTAGGTGAAGAGGACGATGTGGAGGGGACTAATGTGGAGGGGGATAAGGCAGAGGGGGATGAAACGAAGGACGCAGGGTTTGTGCAGATGATCAAGTACGTAATCACTACTCTGATCGCGCACCAGCACCGCAACGAACACTGATAGTGACAACCATCAAGTAGAAACCCTTGAAGGTGTCATGGCACCTTTAAGGGTTTCTACTCGATGGTTGTCACTATCAATGCTTCTACATTAACGGCTCCAAGATCAATGCTGATCCATTTGTTGACATCTTTGCAGACGGGGACCCCCTCAGTATGGCCTTCTGCGAGATTGCGGTCAAGGAATGGAATCGTGATGACGTGCGGATTCAGCCTGTCGAGCTGCCCGGGCTAGAAGATCTTTAGGGTGTTTGCGTATACTTTTACTACAATCAAGCTTGTATCATTTATGTACTTCTTCTGTATTTTCCTGTCAGAGTCACTAGATGTGCCGTAATCCCACACATAAATGCTGTCTTCCTTGCCCAAGTTGCCTTTGCTGACGTACAGAGAAACGCATCCACTTGGTTTAAGGCGCAGAAAGTAGCTCGACTAGCCGTCGTTCGCTAAAGGAAAGAACTCTGCGCAACTCGAGATTCATAGTCGACGAGAGAGCGAGACGAGAGGCGCTGCACCTCGGAACGCCCAATTAACGTCCACGCATCGACGTCTCAATGTCGCAACTGCTAAGAATCCTGTCGACAGCGTCAATCGGATGCTCAGTTCTTCGACGAAGGCGAAGCGAATTGGCGTCGGGCCTGTGCAACCGTCGCTGACTCATCGGAATCTGCGTGGTATTTTGAGCTCGCTGTCAAGTTAACACAGAGAAGGCAAGGAGACCTATTGCGAACCGATGACAGACCCACGCATCGGAGAGACTGCAATAGCCTCGCGGTGGTAACTCACAGTAAGAGTGTTCCAAGCGGTTGCAAACTGTGCCATGCTCGGTTCGGCACAGAGAGCGCCAGTAGACTCCTTTGTCTTTTAATCACTGGGTTTCGATCCGCGATCGGTATATGACATCTTCCGGGTCGAGTCGTATCGTCCGGAGATGTTGCTACCGCATCACGTATACACACAACAACAAATTGTAGACAGTCAGGGCACAGTGCATACTGGAGATGTCTCACTTGTATCCAGCTTATCCAGGCCAGAGAGACTCCATAAGAAGGATACTCTTAGTATATCCTCATACGGCTAGGACGCAATTTGCGACTGGATAGGATAGACTGGCAGAGGTTGATAACCTTTCGGGAACGGGGCAGAATAAGCATAGAAATACTCCCACTGCACGCCTGCAGATGCGAGTCTTTAGTCAATACCGGTTCTAGACGAATTAAACTCACCTTCATCCTTCAACATCTTCTTTGCAACTTCTTCATCCGGACCCTGTTGCTCTTGTTCGGGGGTCAACCGTCGCTTCCCATTCACAACCGGGACCAAGCCCTCTTCACACCGCGTCACCGCCATGAATTGGTGAAAAAAACCAGTATTGTCTTGCGGTCCGAACCAATTGCATTCGACACCACCCAAATCCATGACTCTGTCGTCCAATGTAATGACTACGGTGCAGTAGTCGCGTTGACCTAGTTCAAGTGGGGACTCCCCGCGCGAGGCGCGAATACGGTTGGCCCATTGAAGACCTTCGTCGTAAGATACGACAAAGCCTGCCTTAATCAAACGTCTGACCATCTTCACGCGACGCGGACGGCCTTTTGACTTCGGCACGGTATTTGGTGACATTCTAAAGGTGGCAACCATTATATACGTTGGAGAACCTAGAATCGCGATAGGAGCAGACTTACGTGTCCTGCGACTGAGCTGTTGACATTCCAAAAGTGACGCTCAAGAAGATAATGTAGCAGGTATCAGTCCAAGTTTGTGCAAATGAATTTTCTCTGGTTCCTTCCAGGAGAATGTGTGGAAGACGCGACGCACGCCACGCCGCGTGGCACGCGCATCAGTCACGTGCTGGACTACCCCCAGAAAAGCCAAGTACTTGGAGTGACTGGACTGTGCAAGGAGTCGACAGTGGTCATCAGAAGATTCAGAACATCCGGCCTCAAAAGCGAGTTCAGAGAGTGTGTACAGTGTTGGTCGCACAGTTGCAAGTATCTCCTCTTGTTAGACGTTTATCTATCTACGGGTATCTGATATCTGTACATATTCATTGTTCAGGACTGCTGTGGATTATTCTTTGCCTTGCGAACCGTTCGCAGGTCAGCCGAGCTCAATCATTACTGCCGTACTTTAAGGTATGAAGCATACTTGGAAAATGCCGTGCCGTTGTGCCCGTTAACAGTAGCCATTTTTTACTAGTTGACCACTGACCAGTATTCGCCGCCACCGTCTCTGGTTGCTAGACCCGACACGATAAACATGTCTACCTCAACGCGATCTCAGTTCAGGCCTTTTCCATGTGATGGAGGTAATCTACCCTTCGATGCCTTGGAGTTCACCGCTGCTGGTCGCGCGATCCCAGTCGTCAGGTCTTCTGCAGATTTTCAAGTGGACCTGGTACGTCTCACCCTTATGCAGTCGACTGTTGCAGACCGTAACTTTACAGACCTGAAGCACAGTTTGAGATCGCCGTGTCTCAGATAATCCATCACCCAGAGTATAACTCCACTTTGATTTTGCGATCCGAAGTGCTGGCAGAACATACACCTCCGTTCTCTCCATCCGCACACATCCCGAGCATAGATGGATATATCCCTGTTAAAGCGATTCGCCGAAAGCTACTGCCTAGAAGACCAGGTAGGGATGCGTGCTTGGAGCAGATGTGCACCATGTACGCGAGCGCCACGGATGACCGCGAAATCATATCAGTCCTAGTGCTCACGCCGATACTCGAGCCAGGCATTCTACTGCCCTACTACCACCCCGCTGTCTCCCACCTCGCCTTCCGCTTCATCTCCTCCCCGGACCCTTCTTGCACTCTCTCCATCGAAGTCATCCCCCTCCCCGCTACTGCCCTCGACATCTCGCCCAATTCGCGGCTCTATCGCACGTGTCTTGCGCTTTTAGATACGCTACACCGGTATGGCTGGGGCGCTTTGAGTAACTACAAAAAGCGCATGGCGCACGACCGCATCGTCGGGCGAGAAGCGTACCAGGATCTGTACCTTGTAATGCGAGAGCGGCACAAGTCGAGGGTGGCGGAGTGGTGCGAAGGGACGGATCCCTTGAAGCATGTGTTCGAAGTAAGCATCTCGGACGCCCCAGATTGATAAAGCTAATCATCAATGTGGCCAGGATATTGGTATTGCAACCTACTTGATGCTCCTTTGGAAAGACATGTACTCTTCCCCGCCGAGTGAAGCACAGAGCGACTCCAAGTCAGAACCCGAGCGCCCGTGGGACGCCTGGCCCCGCCCGCCCGGCGGCTTTCTCGATCTAGGGTGCGTCCAGTCGCCGTCGCATCTATCAAAACACACTAATTTTCTCACAAGATGCGGCAACGGACTGCTAGTGCACATCCTCACAGCGGAAGGCTACACCGGCCACGGCATCGACGTCCGCGCGCGCGCCTCCTGGACGTCCTACCCGCCCCCCACGCAATCGCGTCTGCACGTCCACGCACTCACCCCCGCCGCCCCTTCCCCCGACGCGTATCTCGCCCGCGGCGCCTTCCTCATCGGCAACCACGCGGACGAGCTGACGCCGTGGGTGCCCGTGCTCGCGACGCTCCACGGCGCGTCTGGCTACCTCTCGATTCCGTGCTGCGCGTGGACGTTTGACGAGCGGTTCGCGCGGTCTGCGAAGAAGGATCATATTTTCCCTGTGCCAGAGCATGACTCGGAGTTTGTGGAGGGGTTGGGGTTGGGAGGGGAGGGGAATAATACGAGCGCGTACTCTGCGTACCGTATATGGGTTGCGGCGCTGAGTCGGTGGTGTGGGTGGCAAGTTGAGTGCGATGCGTTGAGGATCCCGAGTACGAGGAATTGGGCGATTGTAGGTGCGTGGCGTGGTTGCTGGGTTTCTTTTTCGTTGGCTGTTGAGTTTCTTTTTCGTTGGCTGCCTCGTATCTTTTCATTGGCTGCCTCGTTTCTTTTCATCGGCTGACGCGTACATTATCGAGGTCGCCAAAAAGTCAACGCTGAAAGCGGGAAGGAGAACGCGGAGAAGATCGTCGAAGAGGTGAGAGCGAGGGGGCTGTTCAAGACGAGGAGACCCGAAGGCAAAGCGGGCCATTGACGAGTACGAGGCTGTAATGCATTCTGTTTCTGTTGTGAGGAATCAGAATCATACATTCTGTCTCCGTTGTGAGGATCACGCATTCTGTTTCCGTTGTGAGGATCACGCATTCTTTTTCCGTCGAGGATCACACAAGTGTATTGACACAAGCACAAGACTAAATCATCCTGGCTGCACGTGCACTCGGAACTAGTGACGCCCAGAACACCTCCGCGACCTCCCAGCAACCAGTGCGGGCACGCAAGGAGAGCCCAGGACGCATACGACCCCGATTCCCATGGCCATGCGCAAGTCGACCCCTGCCCGAAGTGCAGAGATGGCTTCCACTCGGAGTGACGGGGGACGGGCTTCACTGCTTCCCCTTCCCCTTCCCCTTCTCCTTCTCCTCTTCTCCCGTAACGGTACCTATGCAACGAGCACCTTGGATTCTGTTTATATGCGGTGAGAGTCAGCGTTTAGATCGTTTCTTGCCGCCTTGGATGACATGACACGGTTGCTATCGTCGTCCGTTTGGGTTAGATGATCTAGACGCGGGCGCACAGACACAGAATCTAATATAAAGCAAAGTACCCTCGCCGCACGGAAACAGAAACAGACTCAAGGCCTTGCCGCACCGGCGTGCTAGCTTCGACCGACTCCATGCGGCTTATTCGGTGGCCTGAAGAGATCTAGACGTATTGAGGAAGAGATGTTGATATCGATATGTGGTCTGCCACCCCATGATCATCAACTTGATACTGGTGTGTCGCGCGATAAAGAAACGTCGCTGCTCTCGAGAATCATGCGTGTCGTTTAACAATTAAATTTCAAATTCCGATAATACCAACATCGTCTGAGATCCCATGGTACCAACATCTTCTATACGCTCAGAACCTGCTTGACCAAACGATCAGAACCTCACTTGACCGAGGGCTTAGAACGCGACCTCACTTGACCAAGGGCTTAGAAAGCGACCTTGGCGACGGTCTCGTAGAACGTCTTCCCCTGGATAGTCGCCACCTCGAGCTCGAGCGCCGACGGCTGGCGCGACCCGTCCCCGCCCGCGAACGTGCCCGCGCCCCACGGCGAGCCTATTCACCATTAATCAATCAGCCTCACATCCACTATCCAAAAACACTCACCGCCCCGCAGCTCGGTCAAATTCGTCAGCTGCGCAAACGTGCTCTTGTACCCGAGCGGGACGTAGATGATCCCGTGGTGCGCGAGCGTGGACATGACGGCGATCGCGGTGGACTCTTGCCCGCCGCCCGGGGACGCGGAGGAGACGAAGAGGCCGGCGTACTTGCCCGCGAGGGCGCCGGAGGCCCAGAGTTGGCCGGTGGCGTCCCAGAAGGCCTGCAGGGGGTTGGGGTGAGTGGTGGTTTAGGGTGAGTGGGAAGTGAGGGTGGCGAGGAGATAAGATGGTGGGACGGGTGGGGAGATAAGATGGTGGGAATGGGATGAGAAGCACGCACCTTCCACTGGGCGGGGTAGTTCCCGTAGCGCGTGGGGATGCCGAAGAGGAAGGCGTCGAAGGTGGCGAGCTCGGCGGGGGCGATGACGGGGTAGGCGGGCTTGGGCGGGGCGTACAGCGCCTTCAGGATGTCCTCGGAGAGCGTCTCGGGGACCCTGCGGCATAGTCAGGAGGAGAGGAGGGGTGGAGATGGGCTGGGCTCACTGGAAGATCTTCGCCTCGCCGCCGGCGCTCTCGATGCCGGCCTTGACGGCCTCGGCGACTGCGCCCGGATTAGCGTGTAGTGTGAGAGCGGTAGTGGGAGATACGCACGCTTGGCGATGTGGCCATAGAGGGTGTAGATAACAATAGCGACCTTGGGAGCCATTGCGGGAGGTTTAGCGGGGGCAGTAGAAGAAGAAGCGGCGGGCGCAGATTTCTTGTCGTCGTCTGTAAAGTTATTCTTCTGGCGTCTGGACGGAAAACACATCCGCCTTTTATCGTGCTCGGGTAGGTGGCCCCCTGGTTATCGATGACTGCTTTTATCGGGCTAGCAGAGGAATATTGCGCCATGCTGCGTGGGAGGGAGCGCCTCGGTAAGGTAGGGTTTACCTCAGCCACAGAGGATGAATCAGCACGTAAGCGCGTTCGCGTCAGCAGTTTAGGCTTGGGGTATGACATCGAGTGGCTGGATTTGGGCGTTTGTTCTGGCGGGTGATGTGTTTTGGGCGTGTGAGGAGCGGGATTGCTGGTTATAGCAGAAAATGCTCGCCGGGGATCATTCGAGAATGATCTGTGCAGGACTGTGGTGTTCGACGGAGACGTTTCACTTTACGTTTCCGAGCTCATTAGTCGTTACTGTCGGCATCTGGGTCCACGTGTCAAACCCATATCCAACTCGAGGATTACATAAGCATGACACATCACAGCAACGTCAGCTAATTCAGGAATGGGAGTCGTGCTTCTCCTTATGTCGCAGTCAACTCTGAGCGCTCTGTTCATAATATGTATTGCTGCTCTTCACAGTGATGACGAAGGGTGACCCTGACATGATGACCGCATCTGTTGGTCATGGAGGTTTCCGAGGATCAGGCTCAACGTTGGGCGAGACTTATATACCCCGCTCTACCCCCAGTCTCACTATCCTCTCACCTACGATAGCCAGCATGTCCCCCAAGGTCGCCATCATCATCTACTCCATGTACGGCCATGTCGCCAAACGTGGGTCCTCCGTCGAATACCAAAGTGCCGCACTCATTCCAGTTGTTTCTAGTGGCCGAGTCCGTAAAAGCAGGCGTCGAGTCCGCAGGCGGCAAAGCGACCATCTACCAGTACGCACGCACACCGCCCCTCCTCTCTTCTCCTTCTGACCACCCACCTGCAGAGTCCCCGAGACGCTCCCGCAGGACGTCCTCGCAAAGATGCACGCCCCGCCCAAGCCCGCCTACCCCGTCATCGCCCCCGCCGATCTCGCCACCTTCGACGCCTTCCTCTTCGGCATCCCCACGCGCTACGGCAACTTCCCCGCCCAGTGGAAGGTGCGTGCTTCTCATCCCATTCCCACCATCTTATCTCCCCACCTCCCACTCACCCCCCCTGCAGGCCTTCTGGGACGCCACCGGCCAGCTCTGGGCCTCGGGCGCCCTCGCGGGCAAGTACGCCGGCCTCTTCGTCTCCACCGCGTCCCCCGGCGGCGGGCAGGAGTCCACCGCCATCGCGACCATGTCCACGCTCGCACACCACGGGATCCTCTACGTCCCGCTCGGGTATAAGAACGCGTTCCCGCAGCTGACGAACCTCGAGGAGCTGCGCGGCGGGTCGCCGTGGGGCGCGGGCACGTTTGCGGGCGCGGACGGGTCGCGGGTGCCGACGAGGCTCGAGCTGGAGGTTGCGGAGATTCAGGGGAGGACGTTTTGGGAGTATGTTGCGCGGGTCAAGTTTTAGTGAGGAGTATGTTGCGCGGGTCAAGTTTTAGTGAGGAGTATGTTGCGCGGGTCGAGTTTTAGTGGGCGGGTAACATTCTGTATTGGAATTATGGTGTAATTGTTAGTGGGTCCGTGATGATCCTGGGTGTATTGATATTTGATTCGACACTATAACTCGGTGTATGCGCGGTTTCCTCGTGCGCTGTGTGCCCGATGACCATGACATTGGTGCTCTGCGATAACCCATGACATTGGTGCTCTGCGATAACCCATGACATTGGTGCTCTGCGATAACCCGTGCCATTGGTGCTCTGCGATAACCCATGACGTTGGTACTCTGCGATGACCCATGCCATTGACGCTCTGCGATGACCATGACATTGGTGCTCTGCGATAACCCATGCCATTGGTGCTCTGCGATGACCCGTGGCAGTACTAGTGATATGGGTTTCACGGACGGGAAGCTCTTTGGGGTCGGGTGTATCATGGAATTGGGTGATCGCGGTCCACAAGCAGCGTCGATCTGTGCGGCGAGTTTGGATTGTGTGCGGAGAGTTTGGATTGTTCAGCTACTTGATGAGCGACCATTTGGGGTGGATGAGATGAGATGCGGGCGGATGAGATGGGATGTGATGCGGGCGGATGGGATGAGATGCGGGCGGATGACATGTGGTGCCATCTTCGGTCCTGCGCTTTGCCACGGACGCCGGCAAGTACTGGTGGGAGGCGTCTCTGTACTTTGCGGGCGTGGTCTGAATCATGGTGCGACTGTGCCCTGTGGGATCGTGGCAGGGAGTTTGCTAGACGCGCGCTCGAGGTGGAGGTGCAGACAGGATATTATGTTGCTTGTGCCGGTGTGCTCATGACGTGTGGGAGCCTCTTACTCGTCGATGCCTGCTTTGCTCTTACCGATTCAGAAGAAGAAGGCAAAAATATCTCGTTTCTTTTCTTCTTGCGTTGGCTTTTGCTTGCACGACATTCTTCTTGCCTTTTGCACGACATTCTCCTTACTCTCACGACTCGGACTTCTCGATATATTAGCTGGTCGCGGTATCTATGCGTCTTCCCGTTTTCCCCATAGACTGGTTATTACTGCGGAGTTGGTCGAGCAGGCCATCTAAGGAAGTGGTCCTTCCGAATTAGGATACGACCACGCGGCTCTTGAAGCTTCTAATCGCGTGTGGCAAGTATACTTTAGCTTGGGAATTGGCTCTCTTCCAATCAATTCAGCTCGGTCGATCACCGACTCTTGTAGTATATCGATTTTACACTCTAGAGAAACCATCCTCTGATGGAACGTTTGTATTTAGAGTATGCGGAAGCTATTCAAGCTTGAGTCTACCTTTCGTTGTGTTGGGTATGCATGCATTGTTGTGTGAACGAGGGTTCTTTTCTTTATCGTGCAACACTAGGGTAAGATTGGACTGTGACTTTTTGATAATGATTTGCACTGCCGCGGCAGACGAGATTCACAAGGTATTTGTCTACACCTCCCACAACGCAGCTTCGAATGCCAAGCCCAGTGAGAGATGTCCCACATTAATCGCGCGAAGCAGACCATTGGCCACCCACGTCATGATGCGACCAATGGCGAGCGAATACGTTTCTCTCATTCGTGCTTTACTTGGCACGTTCTTAGGCATGATTAACTTACAAGCCAAGATGAGAGGAACTTGCCTCTATCGGCTCTTCCTTGTATTCATTCACACTCCAATTGCTCGTTCCGACTCCGAGTTGAACGTTTGATTCGTGAGGCTCAAAGTTATCTGATAACTGGACAGGATGGCCTGTGCAGGATCTCCAGCGTATCAGCGGCGTACACTCTCTCGTCATCGTCTCGGTGTGGCATCCATGGGATGATTAAACTGCAATGAAAATTCTTGCTCCATACCTAACGTACACCGAGTCCTGAGGTGCGCATTATATTCCTACCTCATCTATACAAAACAAGTGCGTGCCACTATAAATACATCCGTGCTAACGAACTCCGTTTCTCGTTATCCAGTCCTTGTGTATCCAACCACAGTTGCCGGAGGCGTCCTAGTTGGGGTTGTAGACGATGATGGGTATGGCAGGGGGGGTATCATACAACGTCTTGCAGCGCTTGCCGTGCCACGGCGAGAATTTGGCGGGTACCTTGGCGTCCTCGGCGTCCTCCTGCGCTACAACGGGGATCGACAGCTTGTCGGCGACGGACCGCGCGGTGTCGGCGTAGCGACGATCGTAGACAACGGCGAACACGCGACGCGCAGCCAGCTCGTACGCGAGGGGCGCGATGGGGTCCTATACAATCAGTGATGGTCAGCCGACATCGCGGACGAGCCATAGTTGAGTATGGCTACGCACGGACGGTGTCAAGAAGAATACGGTGACGTTCAGTCTGAGCAGCGCCATAGTCGTGACTGTCGAGTGCAGCCCGCTGTCGCCCAAGACGGCCACAACGGGTGCACCGATAGATTTGGGAGGGAGAAGTGAGGAGAGGCGGTCGTACCACACAAACGACTGGACCTCTACGAGCTTGGAGAAGTGCGCGTACGAGATGTCGCTGGCCCCATTCGCCTTCTGCTCGGACAGAGGATCCACGTCCCGCCCATAAAGGATGGACGACAGCGTCGCCGCGGCTGCCAGGGTCTGGGGAGCATCAATTGGTGGCTGCACCACGCTGGATTGTTTGCCCTCGTGTCCGTTGTTGAGCAATTCAGCGTCATCCAGCCATGCCCTACCGAGAACAAACATGTCCCGATCGGGGAACACCTCCGTGATATCGCAGGATATCCCCGCGGTCTCGAGGCGGTACGTGCGCTCGAGCTCCCTCTTGCCGTCTACGGCCCGCGTTTCGACCTTCAGCAGGGTGAACTTTGGCGCGACGCGGAGCTGCCGGAATAGCTGGCCGATGGCGAATTTCTCGTCCAGGAAGAGGCGTTCGCATTCGGGAGAGGTGAGAGCGACGAAGGACGTTGCGATGCAGACGATACGGGAAGCGCATTTGAGTTGGACCTGGCGTTTTTGGGTGATTGGGTGGTCGGGAGATGCGGGTGCTAGTCGGGGGGATGTGTCGGCGTACACGCGTTCCACAGAAATTGGACGAGCAAAGAATGAGCTATGGGTCGAGGTAGTGTCAATGGCTGTCTCGTTTGATAACTGATTGAGAATGCTAACGTACCTCAGGAGGCGTTGCAGGTCTCCCTGAGCAGCTAGCATTATTCGCTCAATGCCAGTGGTATCATCCGGGCATGTTATCTAGGCAATGCATCAGTGCATCGCACAACAGACGGATAATTGGACGCTACCTCCACCGACGTCGAGGTATTACTGAAAAAGTCTAAGGATTTCGCTGCCATTGTAGTGGTTATGACTCTTGTTAAAGACGAGAGCAGAGGTAGTCGTGGTTTTATGTTCGATACCCCCAGAAACTGAAGCCATTCAATTGGCGACTGCTCCAAGACTCCCATACCAAAGACGAAGATGATCACTTCGTGAGATAGAATCATTGACAGAGCCACAGTTTCAGTGGTGGCTTCGCAGGTACAGGATTAGCAGCAGCATAAGTGGGAAGAAGACAGAAGTCTGTTTCCAACAGCTATACTCCTTGTTCTGCTCCCAACAACTATATTCCTTGTTCTGTTCATCCGCAGAGATGCCAGGCGTTGCCCGAACTCGGAGTAATCATCATCTACATGTTCTCTCGACGGAAAGGCGGCAAACATACTCAGATCCTGTCTTCGGCTCGGAATCTGTACGATAAAGACCTCTGATTTTCTGCGTCTTCCATCTATGACGTGACACGAAGGGACTGTTTGAGTTGCAACCAATGCGATGGTGTCCTCCCTGGGTTGTGGTCGTATTTTAGGCTCTTGTGGTTCCACAGAACGTCCATCGCACCAATTCTGAGGGGCCATCGTGTACGTGCCCGGCTTCTGGTTGTCATCAAATTGCACGCCCAGTGTGACTGCAAGGCCACACGTAGTATATTCAAGAGGATCTTCAACTGTCTCCGGTCGCTTGCGCAGTATAGGCTAAGGAAATAGTCATCTGGTGATGAACCTAGGATCGGTTCTCTATGATCTGTGCCAAGGTTCACCCAAGGGCCAGGGAGTCGCGATTCCGGTGGTACAGCGTTCGGAGTGCAACCAACAAGTAGGCAAGTAAGCTTGTGTGTAGCGCACCATGAGGTGAAGGCTCGATTTGGGCTAGTCAGGTAAAGGTGAGAGTCGGAATGGTGAATGGTGAGAACAACATACCCAATGCAGTGGTCTGCGCGCGCCGGACGACTCTTTCTTTCGCGTTCGCTTCACACTAACAACTTCCTCGGGGCCCATAGGCGTCATCAGCTTGTACGCGAGCGCGTTCTGATCAGAGAGCTTAACGCATGATAGAACAGTGGAACTCCAGGCATGTTAATGCCAGGGTCCCGGTTTTAAGGGAATGCGAGGGTGGTTGAAGTGTGAAAGGCGTATCGATCCGACAATTATCTTCAAGATGCTTTCCATAGGGAGTTGCTAGAAAATCTTTATTAGATTCCCCCATCCGACCATCCGATTACAAGACGACTCTTTTTTCGCGTAGCTTTCGCTGTCTTGAAGCCATCATCACTATCAGGGGATTTACTGTATGTAGTTGAAGGATGTCTGGTCGAACCAGAAATCCTTCAATCACATACAGTAAATCGCGTAGCCTATCCTTCTGGATTCCGAATTCCTTTAAATTGTGTACGGGCTCAATTACTCGTCTCTAGACTTATCTTCCGCCCTTTGGTAAGTTTCAATGTGAGTTTCTCGTCGAGTGTACCCGTGCTTGCTAAATCATTTTCAGGATCTGAATGCTCCTTTTGCGAGGTGTGAAGAACATCCTCAGCTATCACTAGTCAACATCAGCGCTGCTAGAACACTACATGCCGAAATTACTGGCATCACCCGGTCCTTTACACACTCAAACATGTCCCCGAGCTCACTCACTCAAATCTGAGTCTTTTTCGGTCCTTAGTATCTCAAAATGTTTATATACTATAGAGCTTTAATACTGTCAAAAATATAGTACATTAGTAGAGTAGAGCTTGCGCTATAGCAAAATTTGCAGTGTGTAAAGGAGTGGGCCGGGTCCGGGTTCCCGGAGCCCAGTGTCTCAGATTTGGTATCTCAACTCAGAGTATACCTACCGAGTGCAAAGTATGCTGGAATACGGTTTCCAGACCCTATACTATAGTATTGAATGTTATTGTAGCCTATCTATGTTGTACAGCTGGCAGGAAGCTGCAAACAGAACTGTGTAAAGGAGTGATGGTGTGTAAAGGACCGGGTAATGCCTGTACCGCGAGAAAGCTCGCCTCGGAAACGACCGTGCAATTACGCGGAGCTCTAAGAGATTGAACCAGTATCTTCTATCGTCTAGCTGCGACGGTTGGACATGGATCCTGATGTACTGGAACCCACATCAACACTCTTTAGGCCACTATATCACTTCGTCGACTATCTGCTCGCAAAAAGAACAAACCCCATTTGACAGGTATTCTCAGAAAATGAAAGGACTCTTCCCGGGCCAACGCGTGGCCTCTAGACAGCGGAAGGCTCGAGCCACTCATCCCTGGGGTATAGTTTATGGGTGGTCCCTTGCATCTTGAAACACTAACGGGTTGCCCTCCCATTTTCAGGCTCCAGTACACGTCGTCTTCAACATCTCTCATCCTAGATTCGACATGGCTCCTTTCTCCGCCCTCGTCCTTGCCCGACTTTCGAAGTCAGAGCGACTACAAAACAAACTGGACCGCTATATTGTATCGTCAAACCTAAAAGGGATGTGAGCTGGCTTCTGGTAAGCGTAGCCGCCGCATGTTTCCTTGGCAATTCCGTTCATTTTGGTTCGGTGCCGATGGGCGTCAGGTCATCGAGTCTTTATGTCATCAACTCCGGACCACGATAATTAACATCTAATCGCTGCCTGGATCTCGATTGCTCAATCAAATCTACCCCCGAACTCGTCGCTCAACGCCCGGTAAGGTTTCGCCCAATAGGGACAAACCTAATACCTTCGTTTCATCAGGCCCTAGGGATGCTCGCAATAATGTTACAGTGATGCAGTGCATCAGACAGGTTACTTCACAAACCCTTCACGATTACAACTCCTAGAGCGGCACGACTAGGAAAACATTTACGTCCATCTTACAGCCCAATTCTTCTCGCAGTACAATGCCAATGCTATCTACTCCCGTTCCGGAGTCCTTCAGTAGCACTTGAACTCGACGCACTCGCGCTATCATCGTCCACCCGAAATTTGTTAAAGTGGGTACACCCGATATCATCTTCTGACTATCATCCTGGACGCACAACGAAGGATGACCAAAGGTAACTGCAAATCTATTGATAGCATGCGATCCACCATGCTTAGCCCCTCTTGTGTCGGCACACCGTGCTTCTCATGGCGTAGGGTATGTACATGTCCAGTCTCACCGAAAGAGATAAAATAAGGTATGTTATAATACAATGGCAGGGCCACCGAGTGATGCTGAACAAGACAAACGTCGATGAACTAGTTCTTGACCTTGGATACGATCTCGTAGAAGCCCTTGCCCTGCAGGGTGGCAATCTCGATCTCGAGATCAGTGGGCTGGCGGGAACCATCAGAGTTGGCGAAGGTACCGGCGCCCCATGGAGAGCCTGCAGAAACGCGCACACTATTAGGCTGGTCTGCGATTCGGATAATTGGAATACTCACCACCACGGACTTCGGTCAAGTTTGCCAGGTGCGCGAAGGTGTACTTGTAGCCTAGCGGCACGTAGATGATGCCGTGGTGGACAAGGGTCGACATCGCAGCCATGAGAGTGGATTCCTGGCCCCCACCAGGAGCGCCAGTGGAAACAAAGAGACCAGCGTACTTGCCACAAAGGGCAGTGCTAGCCCAGAGCGGACCCGTGGAGTCCCAGAATGCCTACAAACCCGTGAGCTGAGCACCGAGTATCATCTCAGGTGATACTGACCTTCCATTGGACGGGGAAGTTGCCGTACCGAGTGGGGATACCGAACAGGAAACCGTCGTAGTTCTTGAGGTCCAAGGGGTCCATGATAGGGTAGTCAGGCTTGGGCGGCGCCTTGACCAACTTCAAGATCTCCGGAGAAAGCGTCTCCGCGACCCTATCAGCAGGACCAGTTTATTGAGTTGTGTGTTTCAAACACCACTGCTCAGGCAAGACGTACTGGAAGATGGACGCATTCCCACCGGCGCCCTCAATACCACTCTTGATGGCCTCGGCCACTGAACCGACGATCAGCACGGGGTCGACGGGACGATGAGGGAGGGCGATGATGAGACGACGATGCACGTACGTTTGGCAACATGGCCGTACATCGTGTAGACGACGATCGCGAGTCTAGGGGACGACATGATGGGATCTGCAGTGTAAGTTGTGGGTTGTAGCTCAGTGTCAGCCGGAGCTGGGGTATTTGTACTATCGGTTGTTGGTTGCTGGCCTAATCGAGATCGTTTGCTCTGACCGCCGTCTTCAGGCAAGTCGTCTTTTCGGCGTTTCGAGGGAAAACACATTCACACCAACTGCGTATGAGTGAGCGATCGGTATCTGCCCCTAAGAACACATTGTTCGATCTTCCTTATGAAGCTTGGCCAACCCGTATTTCGTTATGTTTATGAACTCGTGAGTCCTTCGTGAGAGGGCACATCTGGTTTCGGACAGATGGAATTCGGCGCTGATTCAGCTTAGGGTGCTTCTTCCTGAGATAATGAAAGACGAGCGAGGTAAGCTAAAGATATCGACTTCCTGGAGCAGTCTTCACCGAGAAATTTGGAGGAGGATTGCTAAGGACTGAGTGCGGGACGCAAATCCGCAACCACGTTGTGATCGATATCTCAGACTGGATCTACGGGCTTCATCATCACACATTTATCCCGCAATGGATATTCTTCTACATAGAACTGCGACGCAGCCTTTCCTTATTACAATCGCGAGGAAGGAAGAATGGAGGCTGTTGATTATTCCACTGATATGACAAAATAAACGCCGTCATTACTCAGACTGTTACTCAGTAAGGAACGCAACGTGAGAACGGTGCGAAAATGCGATGGACTATACCATCCTCGCAGTGCAGTTCACCAGCTTGTCAGCGTAGTGATATTCTGAGATAATCGGCCCGGCCTCGGAACGACCTTGGAGCAGTTCGTGGTTCGGTTCAAATTTGATCAATCTGTTCGTCCCACTGCCCCTGCAGCCATTATAAAGATGGAGGCGAATCTACAGAGGACAGTCAAAAACACAATTTGGACTGGGTCGGATGTTTTTCACTTCCTCTGATATGGAGGATTGTGAGAGTTCGCGATCTCGACATCAGGAAGACATGATGTATTGTACGTACCTCTGTTGCCGCGGACTTGGGCCAAAAACAATGCCTAGTCTTTTTGGGCTTCCAAAGATTGGCTGCGCCGCGCCTCTTGAATCGGACACCTGGGGTGAGTCTAAAACTCCGATGAGATTCGTGCACAGCACGCCGGAACCATGAAGTTAGCCTCTGAGATCAGGAAGCGAAGACAAGAGGCGAGAAGGGGCGCTCAAAGACCTCTCGTACAGGACAACTTCAGTTCACCATCCTGACTCTAAAATTGGCGGTCATGGCGGAAGGTGCGTTAAACACTTCAGGTGGTTTGCTGCATAAGAGACATGCAACATAGCGACGACGGGTCATGTTAACGTTGAAGCTTTCTGGGTCTATATTGGATAGTCGCTAGACAACTCTTTGTCTGGAAACAGAATGAGCATCAGAATATATTGTTAGACGATTCAGGTAACGTCATGACGCACCCTCTTCAGATGCAAAGTTGCGCAGGCGAAGATGTCTGGACCCGCCTGAGCATCAGCGAAACGGACTGATGCTCCGGTATAAAACCGCGGCGTGAAGCTCTCATAGAGCAGAGTTCTATCTTCCCTTCTTATTTCTGTGAACAGGACCAGGAACCCTCTGAGGGAATCAGATATGTCAGCGGCATCCTCCTTAGTATGCACTGCCGAACTTTGTGGATCCTACAGGGATCACTGCTGAGATCAATGTGGACATAGCCTGGGGTGTAGCTCTGGTACAATCTCATGCTGCCGAATGAGCCACGAACGACATAGTCAGAAGGAGATAGTATCACCAGGAACCTTATAGAAACAGCCAATCAAAGAGCAAATTTTGACCTGTGCACAAGACAGTATGGACACACATCGACGACGGCACGCAACACAATATCGAGTCTGTCATCCAAACTGCGAAGCGACGCCCGCGGGACTGTCTGCCCTATGGCTAAGGAGTGTCAATGAACGGGGCACTTGTGACGTCCTCACTCGCCTTGAGATGAACGTTATACATGACCAACACCGCGAAAGCCGACAAGAAAGGGTAGATCTAGGGCCACACAGTGCCGACTCGGACAGAGGTGAAGAGTAGTCGAATATGGGATGTATAGAAAGCGGCTGAACACGTTAAAAGATGCACATGACGCTGCCGGCCTTAAGCTGCGACATATTATGTGGGTTCAGTTCACGATTGCGAAGTACGGGTCTTGAAGCTGGGAAGCTGGACCTAACATGGAGGCAAAAATTGAACGCGACCGGGGATGTTGTGGAAAGGAGAAGACAAGGAGAAAATGTTGAAACTTCACAGAGCCACAAACTTTACTTTCGCGATCAGCCACAGACGCGTGCGTGGTGGCTTCGCGCAAGTACTCGGCACTTCCAAGTCTCTTGCCACCACTTGTATCGCCTTTGAAATACTATCCTTACTCCTGCCTACGTAGAATCCATCGTCATTGCTTCTGGGAGCCACCTCACATTCAGATAAAGGAACGCAGCCGGGACCTTCCATCTCTTTGCGAGCAGACCAAACTTTCCGTCATTGTAGCGGATCCGCAGGAGGAAACACAATGTGCGTGAATGTCGACAATACTACGTTTCCAATACGCTTGAGCAGTCCCTTCTTTACTCCTAGTGCCTTCGATGATGAACGACCCATTGCCAACGCCTCCTCTGCAAACTGCAGCCGCCGAACCCCCTCCGCCACCGGACGATCCGCCTGCCTCGGACGTCAGCAACTCACTTGAAGGCCTCCTAGTGCAAATCACGTCTCAGGATGATTACGAAATTCTAAACCATATGCTACGGATATTCGCACCAATAGAAGTGAGGGAGACGATACTGGGCAGTCTATTACCGGGTGGCGCAGATCCCTTGCAGGCATTGGATGTGAAAAGGAACACACTTGGGATACTGTACCTCCTGTGAGTGCTTTCTCCGGCGATCATGTCCAACACACGTTGAATCATCCTTTCCTCGTGAAATCACACCTGCTACCTCTATGATGCTTCTGTTCATTATCCTTGCAATATTCATGCTCCCTTGAGCTCAGATCAGCGCGACTGCAGGTCAATGCTGCTGCCGCTCCGCCCCCGCAATTCATTGAGGCGTTCTGTCAAGACTTTGACCCCGAGCAAGCGAGACTAGCGCCTGAAAGGGGTATGTTGGTATATGGCAGCCCTACCACAGCCACCTGCAGTGATTGAACCGGTAGACTAACTATTCGTCTAGTTACCTTCCTTGCAAAAGGGATTCTACAGTTAGGCCAGCAAGCGAACGAAGTAAGTCTCGTCTCTTGTGACTGCACTCTGCGGTACAGGATGGCTTATCGCTTGGTCCTCGCCTGTCCCATGTCTAGGCAATATTCTCCGTGAAGGCACTGGCTGACCTGCTAGTGCGCTTCCCTCCAAGTCTACATTATCTCACACCTCTGCATGCCCTCTTCATGACCGTACGTCTCACACACTCCTTCTCAATCTAATGCTTATCTTGATCTTTTCATGCAGGCCTGCGTTGCAAACCGACTTTTTGCCAGCGCAACGCCCATCCTCTCCGAGTCAATCACTGAGATCGACATCGCCCTCTTCCCCGACCTCCATTACACCGACAATCTCGTGTACCACTACGCCGGCGGCTTTGCGTATGCTGCGCTCAACCAGTGGGAGGAGGTACGTATCTTCGTAGTCAATATTCCTTTTTACTACGGGGTGGAACTGATCATCGTGGTTTGACTAGGCAGAGGAGTTCTTTGAGATCGTCGTTGGCGCACCGGCACAAGTGCCCAGTGCCATACAGCTGGAGGCTGGGAAGAAGTTGATTCTGGTGCAGCTTATCAAAGATGGAAAGGTTGGTCGTTTCTCATTTTATCATCTTCTCTGTTAAGGCGACTACGTCGGCTGACTGAGACTTCGTTACGAACAGTCGGCGGCTTTACCACGATATACCAACCCCAATCTACAAAGGCTGCTCAAGAACACCCCGTACTTCGGGCTGAACCGGCACTACCCGCAACAGCAAGCGCAACTGCGAATACTCATTGAGAAGGAGAAGGAGACATTTGAGAAGGTTCGTGCTTTCGTCGCTTGGACTTCACTCCAAGGATACCCACCCAAAGTGCCTTTTGCCTGGGTGCTTGCAGGATCAGAACATAGGCCTAGTGAAGCTGATGTTGGAGCATGCACCGAGATGGGCGATCAAGAAACTCACTGGGACGTACCTGACGCTAAGTATCCCCGAAATTGGGAAGGCGATCAGTATGGAGGGTCAGGACGAGGCCGTGCAGCGGATCATTCTGAGCATGGTGAGCACCTGCAACTTCTACGGACTCGCTTTTAGTCATCAGTCGACTGTACGCTGATCTATCCCGGATAGATTGAGAAAGGAGAGATCGACGCTTGGCTCTCGATGGATGGCATTGTGACCTTCAACGACTCGCCTCCCACCGTCCCTACACGCATACTAACCAGAACGGAGATTGATGTCGCTCTGAAGGAGGCGCAGCGCCAGGCCGCCATCCTGAGTGCGCTAGAGCGCGAGATCGGAAAGAGCAGAGATTTCCTTGTGAAGGTGGGTCGTCGTTGCGTCTTTGTTACGCGCGCTGGATTGACTGATTTTGGCGGGCAGGCGGCGAGGGTGAAGGATAACGACTGGGTGGGCCCCGGCGTCCCAGATGAAGACTTGATGTTTGGGGTTACGCCCAGTGGCTCTTGGGCGGAAGATGCTTGAAGATTGAGGGCGCTTCTGTGTATCAATTGTTGTAATGTGTTTTCGATGCTGTGAAGTGAATTGTAAGCTTGCTCTCTCATCCATGGTTCGAGTCCTCTATTGGAACCGGGTCTTTCCTTAGTAAGACCGGGCATCCATTAGTGCCCACAAAGTTAACGTGGTGTTGTCCTGATATTGATATACCGTGGGCTTCACACTGCGGGAGTCTCACTCTTTGAGGACCTGCAAAATGTTGATAAAAATGAATATCCCATATAATTACTTTGGCAAACCATTCTGTCAAAGAGAAAAGTATATACTAAGGGAATAGTCAACAGACTGGACGAAATATTATCCATTTTATTACCTTCAAGAT
>KV425614.1:59177-112708 GCA_001632425.1 Neolentinus lepideus HHB14362 ss-1
GCCATAAGTGCCCACTAATCACATGACACCCAATACTTGCCAAGGTAGTAGGTAGATAGGTAGGTATATTTTGGCAAGAGTCCCAACAATGAATTCCGCATCGTTGGCCAGATGCACGGTGCACTATTACATATTCATCATTATCTATTACTACATAGAGTAGTTGTCATGGGCATAGATCTTGTGGGCGGTCAGTGGGCAATCACTGGGCAGTCAACGGGCAATCACCGGGTGGTCAATGGGCAATCACTGGGCAGTCAACAGGCAATCACTGGGCAGTCAATGGGCAATACATTTTGATGGAGTCAGGAATATATATTTTCCGACTCACTTTTGGATGACACCAAAATGTGAAATAATATATTATATAATAATGTAATTAAAAAGGCTGAACATTATTAAAAGTATGGATAGCCATTTAGGCGGTGACAGGCTACAACACACAACAACCACCAAAAACACCTAGAAAACGCGGAGGGAACTCCGTCCAAAAGTGTCGGCAGTCGAAGGGTAGAAAGGTAAAGCTCAGGGGAGGTGAGGAAGGCAAAACAGAACACTAAATGGCACCGTATATCTCCTGTGAGTCGACCCAGATGCTCTACGCAACTCCTAACTCTCTAAAATTCTGAAACGACACTTCTCGGTGCCGACTCGGCGCTTCTCGGAGGATATTCGGTACTGGGCAAGACCAGCTGTCCGTTGGAAGGACTCGGAAGGGTGAAAGACAATAGCTCAGAAGGTTCCTCCACGCCGGAGGACTCTAGGACGGAATAGAACACAACGCGGACGCAGTAAAACGCAGTAAGAACGCAATGGAGACGATAAGACGCAATGCAAACGCGAGACCTCACGCCGAGGCCGACTAGAACACAATTTTGAACGCAGCAAGACTTTGAGATGTGAAAGGTGAACTAATTTCGATGGTGACCCGTATGGGGGTCCGGAATGATCTGGTGGGGGTCCGAGAATACAGGGTGTCTAAAGTACTAAGTAACCCAAACGTCCGAAATCTACTAAGTCCGAAGCTCCTTCGTCTATCAAATCATGCCATATGCAACAAATGAGAATATACATCCGAAAACATACTGCCACAGCACGCCATATGCCTAACCGAGTACCGCGAATGTTCCGAAATACGCTCGGTGCCTTAGAAACAACAGGTCCGAAGGAAAACCTTCCAAAATTGCTCCATCCAAAGTGTCGGCGCCCACGAATGACTTGTATGAGCTGACTCGCATCGTGAACATCGTAAGGATAGTCGACAAAGGTCCGCGATGGCATCGGAGCAGCAAGGAGGGTCCGCAGCACCTGAACTCGGTGTGTCCAGTCAACTCGGAGGTGCCGCATGGTCAAACGGAGGATAGGATCATCGCAAGTGTGTAAGGGAGACTGGATACAGTCAACTCGGCATGGATAAGCTCAGGATAGAGGTGCCGAGAGTGCCGAGTGTAGTGAAATCGCTGACATTGGGGGGTTCCGAAGGTCCTGAATGCTGACTAGCCTTGCAACGTCCACATGGTGATGTTCTGGAGAACGTAGGAGGTCCGCCGATAACGTCGGTGCTGCTCTTGAGGTGCGTAATGGTCACTTGGTCATCTCAGCATACAGTAAAGGCTCCGAGGATCTCCGAGGATGCGGTGGTGAAGTACTGAAACTCGGCGCTATGTCTAAGTGCATCGGTTGTAGCAGGCGTATGGCTCGGAGCTCAGATATGAAGTACGTCGGAGCATGGAGATGTGTCGGAGGTGAATGGGAGTGGTGGAGTGCTTCGAGAAGTCGTTAGAAACACCGAAAATGCGTTTTCGGAGGCTAGCGGCGCCTGAGGCCTATCAGCGGCTACCCAAACCTGAAATATATCCATTCCATAAATGGATTACAAAAGCAAATCTTTTGTTACTTCTTTTCCATTCTGTTTATATTTAATCATTGTGGTCATCTTGAAGGTAATGCTGTGGATAATATTTTGTCCAGTCTACTGAGCATTCTCTAAATATTTAAGTTTTCCCATGACAGAATATTTTGTGAAAGTAATTATATGGATATCCATTTTGATCAACATTTTGCAGGTCCTCAAAGAGTGGGACTCCCGCAGTGTCACGTGACAGATGCTTAGATCGTTCTCATGCCGGGCACCGTGAACCTATAGAGAACTTCAGCATCGAGTTACTTCTTGATGCAATTGTGGACAACAGAGACCGGTCCTACATGCCACTGGTTTCGCTTTATCCCCTGGTGTTGTTGCGTCTCCTGTTTCGACCTCAGGTGAGATCTTTGTTTCCTAACCTTGGAGATAGCCATATGCACTCTCCTCCCTCCCCCCATCTACAGCGTAATTGAGGCACTCTGGATGCAGTTGCAATTCAGGCCGGTCTTCGAGGGAGTCATCTTTGTTCAAATGGAAAGTCACTCATGAGTCGTACACCTTCAGACATGATTGTTGCTGGGTTCCAAAAAGCCTTCCAAAATAGATGTATGAATACTTTATCGTGCCCCAATGTGCTTTGTACAGTGATCAAGCTGAAGTACTGAGCTACATGTTCCACATCAAAGATGTATGCTCCTATGATACCGTCTGGCCTAACTACAACCAATGTGCCTAACATTGCAGCACTGGCATTCTATCACAATCAGTGAGACAGGTTTAGGAAGATCTGGATGGATATGTAAGAAAGGTAATAGATTGAGTGGCTTGCAGGAGAAGCTGGGTGCAAAACAAGTCACCGTGAAAACTCTGCAGTAATTGCTTATGAAAGGAATTGATGGAGAAAGTTCAGCGTCTTCAGCCCAGTCATTTTAAGCAAATTCACAGCATATTTCTGGTAGTATAGTGTGTATAAGCAGCAGTCCAGCACTGAGGAATGAACAGAATCAATAGAGAACTAGAACAACACCAGGAGCATGAGAGGTATAAGGATGCAGTGTGCACCTCCTCAGCCATACAAACAAAAGCATATAGCACATTGTTTGTACATGTTATGGTAGTGGCTACTTAAGTGAGCCTCTCAACATAGTAACATGTACTGAAGTCCTATTTTTCCACATTTGTTGCTTCACTTATTCCAATCCCACCCCTGCCTTCTCATACCTGTTGTCCCTCTACAGGATATTATCCAGGCTCTGCAGACACTGTGCCACTCCCAATCAGTCACCAAAATCTTGAAACTGCCTCATGGCCTCCTCCAGCTTGACCCTTGCCTCTTCATACCTGTCTTCCATCTGCAGGTTATCACCCAGGCTCTGAAGACACTGGGCTGCTCCCAGTCTGTCACCATTGTCTTTGAACTGCCTCATGGCCTCCTCAAGTTTGATCCTTGCCTCTTCATACTGGTATTCCATCTGCAGGGTATGACCCAGGCTCTGCAGACACCAGGCTGCTCCCAGTCTGTCATCAATGTCTTGGAATAGCAGTAATGTCTCTTGGATCCCTTTCTTTGCAGCAGCCCAATGACTCTGCCAATAGAGATTCATTGCAACCAGGTATTGACACTTTGCTTGAAATTCTTGACCCTTTGTTTTGGTGCCTGCTTCCATAATACTCTGGAATAGTTCTGTTGTGGGTTGGTGAGGCAACAGGAACTATGACATCTGGTATCCTGCTTCCATAAGTGTCTTCCCTGCTTCCTTATCACAGCATGCCTGCATTATGATGGCAATGATGTTTGCACTTTCCCTCACCAAGATGTCATTGTGCTCTTGATGATATTGATTGATGAGAGCAATGTAGTGACCTTCAAGTGCATGCCTATGAACTGGTCCTCATGGATACTTCTTGCAGATGTAGTGCCTAATTGGGGAGAGAACATTGATATGCTCTTCAGAGTCTTGAATGAGGGCTGCCTGTCTAAGTGCTCATATGACTTGAGATCTATGGCTCATATGTGGTGTCTTTGCCTCCAATGTCTTTGAAGCCATGAGCAAGCCTTCTGGAAGATATGAAATAAGGGCCAGAAGAGGAATTGCATCTTGAGAACCTCAAATAACTTTGCTCTGAAGGGAGAAGTCTATGGAGACTTCCATATTATTCAGCCTGTCATTCCCAGACTCTGCCAATAATGCAGTCTTCCTCTTCTGCCATTCCTTCAGAAGATTCTCTGCTCAGTCCAGTTGAGCCAACCTTGAAATGAGCTTGATAGAAAGTAGAATGTGATCCATCTCATGTAAAAGCTGGTGTATTGCAGCCTGATTGGTGCTTGCATGGCTAAAGGATAGAAAAGGCTGTCTTCAAGCCTGCAAGGACAACCCACCGAATGAGATACTTTTATCCCATTGCATCCCAACTGGGGCAGCCCCAGGCTCCTATAACCATCTGACCTTCGCACTCTCATTGCAGAACTATAGCACATGGTTCATCATAATCTAATAATAAATATTGATTACTAAGGTTACTATATAAGGAAGGTAATTGGGTGCAAGAGAACACTCAGTGATGGCTGTGTTTGCCCAAGATCCCCGAGGGTGACACGGAACCTCAAAAACATCAACAGAATATGTATATATTCATTATTTACCTCTATTTACTCTTTTGCCTAGAATAGTTTCTGAAGCTGGATAGTCACAGAAGTGTCACAGCTGGGCCGTGATGTTTCACTAAGTCTGAAGCACGTTGTGATAGAACACAAAAGTATTTAAAGATATATTACTGAGAACATTTACCATATGACTGAGCAAATACCGTCCTTGCTGCAATGTCTGCACTGCTATGAAGCAGTTCGCAAGAGAGGGATGGTCAATATCAACAAAGATACCAAGGACCTTCTGGATGCACTGGGAGCTCATCCGAGCACCTGGGACTTGACTATCCTTTGATGTGAATGTGGGAATCTTCAAGAGTCATTTGAAGTGCCCACCCTCCTGCATGATCACTTCCAGGTTTCCCACTATAACATGATATTTGCCTTTCGCTCTCAGATGGCCAGTGCAATTTTGACCTGGAACAAGCATGCACATTTGTTAAATTTGGTTTTGACAAGGTCACAAATTCTCTTGATGGTCCATGGGCTGTGTGATGAGGAAGCCATAATATCTGAGAGTGGCTAGCAACAGTTGAGACAGGCTGCTGGTGTGCTCATTGACAGGCTACAACACACAACAACTACCAAAAACACCTAGAAAATTTGGAGGGAACTCCATCTAATAGTGTCAGTAGTCGAAGGGCAGAAGGGTAAAGCTCAGGGGAGGTGAGGGAGGCAAAACAGAACAATGAGTGGCACCGTATATCTCCTGTGAGTCATCCCAGACGCTCTAGAACACTCCTAACTCTTTATTACCCTTGTTCTACATGTTTCAGCACCAACTCAGTGCTTCTCAGAGGGTTTTTCAGAGCCGGACTAGACCAGCTTGTCCTTTTGGGGGACTTGGACGGTAGTCGGTGGATAGTATGACAAGTGCCTCCACACTGGAGGACTTCGAGGATGCAGTAAGATGGAACACTGGTGCAGGAGACATAGGGAGAACACAACAGAGATGATAAACACAGAGATAAATGCAAGACCTCACGCCGAGGTCATCATAGAATGCAATTTCAGATGCAAGGAGGCTTTGAGATGTGAACTGTGAGGTAAAATTCACTCCTGGAAATGAAAATACAGGTTGCCTTAAGTACTAAGTGACCTCGTCATCTAAGAAACTGCTAAGTCCAAGATATCCTATGCTCCATGCATCTACAATCAGAAAATACAATCAAAAATGTGCCGCCGAGCCTCGCTAAGCTCCCAAGCCGCTTGCCAATCATCCACTGCATACCACTCTCATTCTGAAGCACTCTAGGTGGGTCAGGAACCGCTGCCTCAGGGAAGATCCTCCCATCTTGAGTCCATATGGCACATCAGCATGATTTGATGACTCGTGCTTGATGATAATTGACTCAAAATTCATGAGAGGCCCAAGGCATCCTAACGTGCGACGGCCAATGAACCCCGAGGTATTGTGAGGTCAAACGGAAGGTAAGATCAGCTGGTATGTGTTAGGAAGGCTGATATGAGTGACTCAGCATGTATTGGCGCTTGATAGATGCACCGAGTGCTGCCATTCGTCACCGTTGTGCTGGTAGACTGAGTTCTGGAGGTTCCAAGGATCATCATGTCGTATGGAAGGGGCATGGCGATGAGTAAGTGTTGCTGATGCCATCAGTTCTGCCGTCTGAGTGCACAAGCAGAATTCGACTACCTCGGGGTATCCTGAGTCATCGAATAGAGTCCACTCTATAGCACCAGCAGGCATGCGGTGTGGCAAAGTGTCTAACACTCGGCGGTGACATCAGTGTCCGGAGGTGCGCATTCTCGGGGCTCACCAATGTATTGAGTCATAGCTCGGTGACCTCTCAGAGATACACTGGTGGTCTTGACGCTTTCTGCACCGTGTCAAACAAGCCAAAAACACGTTTTCAGAGGCTAGCAACACTGGAGGCCTATCATCATCACGCCAAAATCACTCTGAGATTGATGCATCCAGTTTAGGCAAAAGAGTAAATAGAGGTAAATAATGAATATATACATATTCTGTTGACATTTTTGAGGTTTCATGTCACCCTCGGGGATCTTGGGCAAACACTTTGGCCAGCCATCACTGAGCGTTCTCTTGCACCCAATTACCTTCCTTATATAGTAATTTTAGTAATTAATATTTATTATTAGATTATGATGAGCCACGTGCCTTCATACCGCAATGAGAATGTGAAGTTCAGATGGTTATAGGAGCCTGGGGCAGCCCCAGCCCTCATTGTCAGAATCAGGGATACTTGAGGGATGCTTGCAATCCATTCCATGATATCCACCACAGGCTGATTAATACCTTCTTGGTAGTAAGGAGTTCCAAAATTATCCAGAACCACCAATGCTCTTGATCTTCTCCTAAGGAATGAATCTATGCTTGTCAGAAGATCTTCCTTCTTCTACCTCTGAACTTCCAAGACAGTGGCAATATGTTGTGCTAGTTGGTCAGCATTTCTAGCTGATTCACAGGGAACAAAGTAGGACTGTTCCCCAAAATGTGCCTTTGCAATAGGATGATGGAGGATGGCCAGTGCACATGTGGTCTTGCCTATGCCACCAGAACCAAGTATAGCTAGATTGGGCTGAGTGTCAAACCCAGAAGTCAGAAGAGTGACAGCATCTGAAACCTCTTGATCTCTTCCATAGAAGACAGATGGTTTTGGAGGGGGTGTCCTAGACAGAAAAAGGCTACAACAGGCATCAATAAATATCACATGGAATGAACAAATGCTCATACCTCCCCTGCATCTGGTGATTTGACTACCATTAATCATGTGCTGCAGTTGGTTATGGTAGTTAGACCTACCATAGCTGTGTGTTGATCTCCTACTATGATGTCATGAATCCCCTGCAAGTTCATATCCATCCTTTGGACAGTGCTGGTAAGATCATCAAGTTTACCCCAGATCACAACTTGGTCTGTATGTATATTTATGACTGCACTTTGCTGCCTTTGAGTTATTGAGAAATGTAGTGATGCATAACAAGAAGTGACACATCACAAATAGCTGGTGAACATGACTCAGGTAGGTCTTCCAGCTGACAATGCAACCCTGGTCTTGAGTGCATGTGAGAAAGTGTTGCAGGCCATTTTGGTTGGCCATACCTCACATGGCTGGATGCATTTCACCAAGTTTACTGGTTATGCACAAATGTCAGCCTATCAAGGAGCTGACCGTCAATGTAGTCAATGCACATCTGAAACTTCTCAATTTCCTCTATCATTGCATCGTCAAAGCTTTTGAGATTGTGCCCCTGTAGTGAATTGGCTAGGCTGAGCATTGTCTCTGCAGCAGTTTGTACCACATCTTGACAATTGTCTTTATTATTCTCTGGCAGATTTGACATTCTGTCAGGCATGATCCATGAGGCACTGTACCTTTGCATGAGCTCACCTGAATGGCATTGATGACCTGTATAGCGATCTGTGCCAATCTTTGATGAAGGGTACATTTATGCTGCCATTCACCAAGTTTGCGAGAACAGTCAAGCCATCCCTCAGAAGGGCCAAGGCAGTTCTCATGATGCTACTCTAGCAGCTCTGTTTGGGTCTTCTCTCCTTGGAGGCATTGTGGACGATTGCATATGAGTGGTTGGGTATGAGCAGCTTGGTAACCCACAGCCATTAATGATGCACTTACTGCCTTTGTCATCTTGTCCAATATGACCCCCAAGATGGACAGTCCCACAAAAAGCTGACTAAGCATGTGGCTGATTGGCTGCATGAGAAGAGCTGGCACCGCTAAGTCCAGTTGCACCCACATGTAGGTTTGAGCTGTTTGTATTTCGACATTAGACACATGTCATACCTTTAAGCTAGTGAAACTTGAGAAACTCAAAGTAACAACCATCACCCAATTAAAATATATTTGCTTTTATTTTACCCCAGATGTCAATGAAGCGGAGGAGGGAGGGAGGGGTTCCCGGCCACCACCCTTTGTAGATAAACCATAAAGCTCATATAAAACTCTTTTACCCAACTCAAGACCCAATGGAAACATACCCATCTGGCGGGCAGGAGTGGTGCAATAGTTACAAGCACAAAAAGAAAGAAAAATATGCATACATTTGGAGTCGAACCTCCTAGGTGCATCGCTAAAACCGAACAAGTTAACCACTACACTATATACAACTTTTGGAGTAAACGGAATCAATATAATATGATGCCCACTCGTACTCTGCTTAGTCAGCTTTTTCGTGGGATTGTCTTTCTTGGGGGTCGTATTGGTAGAGACGCCTTTGTCCTCCACCACTATTCTTTGTTTGCACGTGGCCAGAGACATCTCAAACGATATCACACTGGTTCGCGTTATTGATAGTTCCCGATATGCAATCCAGCAACTGTCGATTTAATCCACCCACAACAACAGTACTTACGGGGTCGACTATCCAGTCTATGCGGTGACCAAGACCATTCATCTCCACAGCTCTCAATCATACACCCTCAGCGCCCTCATAAATATATACCAACCCATCAATGTTTCAACCCCCACACCTCCAGTCTGCCTCCTCTCCCTCCATCGATCTTGTTCCTCTGCATTGGCATTTGGTCGCACTGCCTGGAATGAAATCTGACACTGTAAATACAGGTGGTCGATCTGGAGCCGGAAATCATGCACACGAAGACGATCAGGGTTAGTAGCTTTGTGAAGGGGATTCGAATATATGCGCGATGAATCCCTAGAGAATATGTCAAGAGATAGTCGCTCTTTGAAGAATAATGGGAGACTCTCCACGTGCGGCCATACTCTTGGTCCACGCAGTGAGCACTTGGGTGGACCTATGCCAGATTTTCTCTTGTTCAGGATGGACAGCTACTTCTTCCTCCATTTACCTGAGAGCGGCGGCCTCATGAGAAACGTCCATCTCTATTGATTGGACTGCCCTTCAAGATGCCCGAGGCAGTTGCAGGGTAGAGGTTCCGGTCGAGGAGAATGACCCCCAAATCATATCAAGGCATCTCATGGAGATGCATTGATGAGTCCAGAATCACGGAAGGCTAGCCCATTCACATCGTCCTCCATCTGAAATCTGACAACACATCGAGCTCGCAGCTTCAGAAAGCAGAGGCACCTTTTCCTGACATCAATATTCCAGCGTCTGCCTGCACAGACACCCAAGCCACCGCACGCTGGAACGCCCTCTTCAATCCGCATCACAAAAATTACAGATTCAGTCCCATTCGTCTCGGTTGGGTGGACTTTGAGGACATGAGTAAAGCGATCTCAGCAGGGAAAGAGAAGGAGCAGCGGAATAAATGTTCGTCTAATTCTCCTTCTTGTATGGCAGACATAGTCCTTAACTAGTCTTATAGGCGCTGCAGTCGAGAAGTTCGTTCCCCACACGCGCATGAAGACTGGGTTTGCGAAGGAGTGGTATGTGTCTTTCGTCAAACTTCTGATGCTGCACCCACCCATGACGACCCTGAAAGATCCTCTGCATCCTCAATGGTCAATAATTCTGAATTGACGCTGCAGTATATAGACTTGGGTAGCATCATGATGGGTGTTCTAGCACTACCTTCGTGGATGACACCCTCAGACTTCCTCGCATTCGTTGCTCCTGCTGCAGAAGGGATAGTTCATTTGCAAATGATCAGGTACAGTCACATTGTCTTTGCCTACCTAAACATGTCATTGAATGTCATGCTGACTCATGCAGGAATTCAGCTCCGAATCGCTCCATTGTACTGATCAAATTCTGCAATGCTGAAGATGCAGTGCAGTTTGTGGAAGCTTACAATGGCAAGCCATTCAATTCTGCGGAAGTGAGTTTAACACTGTCTAAGCTTCAAGGGTTTTCTCACTCTGCACAACATTGTAACCTGAAATATGTCACGTCGTGCATGTTCTGTCCATGGCCATCCAGCTAGACGACCAGAGCTCCCTTGCAATATCACACCTTAGCATCTGTGGAGGTTGTAGATTTTTAATAGAAGACTGGTACAATGGCGGTTAAGCCGTAGGATTACAAGCCCATGAGGAGAGCGCTGTCCCTCAGGCTTTATATACTACTTGTACAAAATGCTAGAATATACTACAATATTCATGAAATTCAAATGGGTTAACCTAATACCTAATTTATATTCCTGAGCAATTTCCAACACTCCCCCATTGCTCAGAATATCTTCAGAAAATAAAACCACAAAATTGCAAAATTCCAGAACCACTGAGCTCCCCCATAAGCTAAATTCTTGAAGCCAGAGACGTCGTGCTTGCAGCCGGAGCAACACATGCTTACTGCACTGGCGGCGTCGGAGTGACTAACACTTGCCGCCTGAGATCGACACACGATTCCCGCACCGTCTTACTCCAAATCGAGGTTTTCTTCTTCAATCCTAAAATGCAAATTCTTCATCACTGGTCAATGCTAAATTGGCCTTCTCCTCCTTCCCCTTTGGGCAGTTTCTCGCTATATGCCCATGCTCATTGCACTTGTAGCACCTCAGACTCGCTTGAGTATGTGGGCCACGAGCAGCTAGAGCCATGTTCGGCAAGGTTTCCGGGGTCCCACCGCGTCTGCCTTCATCCAGGAGGGCGCCGGTGATGTCCGAGATGACATTATGTAAGCAGGATAAGCGGAGAGCCAGGTCTTTGTACTAGTCTGATGGGCTTGTGTAGATTTTTAATAGAAGACTGGTACAATGGCGGTTAAGCCGTAGGATTACAAGCCCATGAGGAGAGCGCTGTCCCTCAGGCTTTATATACTACTTGTACAAAATGCTAGAATATACTACAATATTCATGAAATTCAAATGGGTTAACCTAATACCTAATTTATATTCCTGAGCAATTTCCAACAGAGGTACCTATGAGCTGCCGACATGTTCAGTCTGCCTCGAGCGAATGGAGTCCGCCGTTACGGATCTTGTTACTGTGCCATGTTCACATACATTTAACTGCATGTGTTTGAGTCAATGGGATGATAGTCGGTAAGTTTTGAACTGATCACGCGGGTTATGTTGTCGTTAATTCATGACGAAATAGATGCCCTGTTTGCAGGTATTCTCGGACCCTCCTATCCTTCCACCCGCCCTCTTCTAGTAACCGCTCTACAGTTCCTATTCCTTTCACTTCACTCTCCACACCAGGTCTCGCCCGATGAGCAGACTACGGCAAATCTCTCGATCTACCTAATATGTGGCAACATGTGCCAGGGACTGTACGGCTGCGCCAACGCGCATGCCCATTACGAACGCACGAGCTCGAACTGGAGACCCAGCGTGTGTGGGCTACGCTGGCAATCGGTCTTGGACCTGGCCCGTCAGACGCCCTGACCGCGGAGAAGACAGAGCCCATCGTATCGAATATTCGTACCTACTGACCTCACAGTTGAACTCTCAACGGATGTTTTGTGAGGAGCAGAGCGCGGAGCTGAAGATGCAGGTTGGCGAGCTAAAAGCGGGGATGGTGATAATGAGCAAGGAGGTTGAGGATGAGCTGTCGAACACCAGGGAGGATATCGAGCAGAGGAAGCAAGAGGAAGATAAACGAGTAGCTGCGCTCGAAAGGGAGAAGGCTCAAGCGGAGAAGAGAGCTGTTAGTGAAGGGTTGTTGAAGAACCTGGAGATGGTGAAGCAGCCGGCGGAGCAAGGTGATACGGAGAAGGAAAACGTTGTATTCAGAGTCGGTGAATTGGAGGACGAGCTGAGAGACGTCATGTTCTTCCTCGAGGCATGACAAAAACCGAGCAGAGCGGAGGCGTTGAGGCTGCAGGAGGCTCTATAGAGCCGTCAACATCTTCGCGGGCACCCGTAAAAAAGAAAAAATCTCGCAAAACCTGAAGAGGCAGATATTGTTGCTTGAATTCTGTGATGATGACTCGCTCAGATGGCCCTTCTACTTCTGTTACTGTAGCCGCGCTGTGTTATATCCAATTGAGTGTAGCATGTCGAATGCAAGACTGCCACGATCTATACATGTTAGAAACAAGACAAAACGATCGCTTCCCCCGTACTGTCGGGTTGCGTTCTAGCTCTATGAAATTAATCGTTCTAACGTTATGACAGACCGACCTCAAAGTCACATTACAACCTAAGAATTTAACTTTCCTTTCGGCATTCGTACAATTGAATTATCACAACAATCCGTTCCGAACTTCTCCTTTTCCCTTTTCACGACATCATCAGAACCGCGCTGTGAGGATTCACTCTTGCCTGTGCTTCTGGTAGTAGTAGATGAGGCCAGTCGTCTAGAAGATGCGCACGGTTAGTCGCTGAGGTTCACGGGAGGAGTCAGAAGGGGATGGGATACTCACAGAGCTATCGTGACCCTTCACGTCCTCGGGCTTGTTAAGCTGAGCAAGGATGTTCTTCGCCAGTACCTTGCCGAGCTCGACACCCATTTGGTCGAACGAGTTAATACCCCAGACAACACCTTGGACGAAGATCTTGTGTTCATACAAAGCAATAAGAGCGCCTAATAGAGCGAATCACGCCAATTAAGAGCTTATATTCCATCAGAGCGCAATGTATACTCACCGAGGGTAGCAGGGGTAAGCTTAGGGAACATGATGCTGTTGCTAGGCTTGTTACCCTCGAATACCTTGCTCTTGATCAGCGCATCGCTAGCATTGGGCCCCAGTTCTTGCTTGACCTGTTCGAGCATCAGACCTCCCCGGCAACTTCCACAATGAAATCACCTCACCTGCTCCTCGGTCTTGCCGAACGCCAGCGCCTCCGGCTGCGCAAAGAAGTTGCTCAACAAAATCCGGTGGTGCTTCGAGTTCGCGATAGGGTTGAGGGTCGTCGCGGGCGCAAGGAAGTCACAAGGAATAAGTTTTGTGCCCTGGTGGATGAGCTGGTAGAACGAGTGCTGGCCGTTCGTGCCCGCAGCGCCCCAGAGAATTGGCTAGAGATCGCGGAGTAAGCTCGGAGAAACTTATTGGAAGTAATCTACACGCACGCCGGTCTGGTAATTGACGCGGTGGCCACCCTTGGTGACTGTCTTGCCGTTGGACTCCATGTCACCCTATTTAAATCTGGTCATTAGCCAAGAGTTCATCTGCAATTGCGAGTGCTAACCTGTTGGAAATAGTCGGCAAACTTGTGGAGGTATTGGTCGTACGGCAACAGACAGTGCGTCTGGGAGCCTAATGGACAGATCAGCATCGAAAAAAAGATAGAATCCCAAGTTCTCATACCGTAGAAGTCGTTGTACCAAATTCCGATGACGGCCAACAAGACGGGCAAGTTGCTCTCGAGCGGCGCCGTCTTGAAGTGCTTGTCCATGCCGTGCGCACCCTTGAGCAGCTGCTCAAAGTTATCGTAGCCAATAACCAAGCAGATCGAGAGACCAATGGCACTCCACAGACTGTAGCGACCGCCGACCCAGTCCCAGAACGCGAACATGTTCTCCTTGGCAATGCCGAACTCGGTGACGGCTTTGGTGTTGGTGCTGAGCGCTACAAAGTGCTTCGCAACGTGCACCTTGTCCTTCGCGGCGGCAAGGAACCACTCGCGGGCCGTCTCGGCGTTCGTGATAGTCTCCTGTGTCGTGAATGTCTTGGACGCGACGATGAACAATGTCGTCTCAGGGTTGCACACTCGCAGCGTCTCAGCCATGTGCGTGCCATCGATGTTAGAGACGAAGTGCGCGGTCAGATCGCGCTTCGAGTACGCCTTGAGCGCCTCAGTGATCATGACGGGGCCGAGATCGGAGCCACCGATACCGATGTTGACGATGGTGTTGATCTGCTTGCCAGTGTAGCCCTTGTGCGCACCGCTTCGCACGGCGTCACTGAACTCCTTCATGTGTGCTAGCACGCCTGAGACCTCGCTAACACCGGACTCGGAGATCTTGAATTCATCGAAGTTCCGGAGGGCAACGTGGAGCACGGCACGGTCCTCAGAGGTGTTGATGTGCTCACCCGCAAACATCTTGTCCCGGTACGACTCAACCTCCGCCTCCTTTACCAGTGACAGAAGGGTATTGAGGATGGGCTCCGTAATGAGATTCTTGGAGTAATCAAAGAGAAACGTTACTGGGGGACCATCAGGGGCAACATACTCCTTGCTGAACTTGGAGAAGCGAGAGGCATCCTGGGCGAACAACTCCTTCAGGACGAGCTTAGAGTGTTCCGACTCGTAGATCTGCTGGAGTTTCTTCCAGGACGGATATTCTAGATCACAACATTGAATCAGGATTTCGACGCCACAACTAACTATCTGCACACACCTGAAGCCAATCTCCCGCTCATGATGGTATGGATGGTCGTTGCAATGTCTGTCTCGCCGGATGCTCGACCGGTATCCTTATATATCGTCATCGAGCTGATCGTGGGAATATATTCCCACCGGAAGGGACCGGCGTCGCGACACCCTTTCGGTTAATCACTGGACGGTCCCCTGCAAGCAGTAGGGCATCTCCCATGCCTTCCAGGATTGCTGAGATTCGTCTGAGAACGCAGTCAGCAACATAGCATTGTTGCCCTACGAAAAAGTTATGCTGACCTATCTTCACCGTCCCGTATCTTTTTATACACGTGATGCAGTGTAGATCCGTGTCAGCGGTCTTGGACGGCAGCCCAGACGGACGAAAACGTTTGAAGTTGATTTCATGCGAACGTGTGTCTTCGATAGACAAGGGGATCGGTCGACGAGCAGTAACTAGTAACCGGCAACAGGTCACTCAGAACAGGGCGTCCCAGGGACCCTTCTATTTGATCATCGATGACCGGAAAGGTCGTATTCTCGGTAGACGGAAGGAGCACAATCCTGTACTCCATCGAAAGGTTACAAGTCCCTTCGCTGATCACGGATGCCTGTTAACTGTCCAGAAGTCAGCATCATCACGTCTGCCGCGCGCGGTTATTAGAAATACCTTTCGCAGGTCTGTCGCTCTGACGGAGGCCTCTCCTTAGCAAGAGCCTGCCTCAATTAGCGCAGCGATATGTTACGCCAAATGCCTTGGTTCTGAGGCTGCAGAGTAGACCTACAGACGTGTCAAAATCTGGATTGGTTCGGCGACTGTATCTCTGTCATCAATCGACACAAAAGGATATGGAGCCCCCACGGATCACGAGCTTCCGTTGACCCGAGAGGCTGCACGAGTAGTTTGTCTCCGCGAAAACGGGTACCATACAAATTCCGTGGAATCTTTGACTACTTAGATATATCTTTGCCACACTGTCACCATTCTCGGCTAGAATACGAGTCAATCGCGTACCAGCCGGTGTGGGCAGGTATATCTTTGTTTGAGATATTAACTTGTGATTCTGAAAACCAGAGCGGTATCATGAGTGACAGCAGATCCTTCGATAGACAAGGTAGTTTCTTGATACTTGCACCAACTAGTAGGGTAACAACGCATCTGTGTACCACCGGTTGCATCCCTCTTGTGAGATACGTGCCAGTCCTGGACTCTCGATGAACAGGTCCATACAGCGCAGCATTGGGGAATCAGAGAATACGAAGTGTAAGCTACTCAATCGGACATCAATCAGAGAACAACACTCTTGGAAGACACGCAAATTACTTGCCTAGCAGGCAAAGGTTGCAACTGAAGTACGCCAATCCTTGACGGACGCAACCTGGATCGGCCGATGTGTCCATGCATAAAAAGATTGGATAGGAAAGGAAAAGAACGGAACACTAAGTCGATGGCCAAGGAAATCAATGTCTCTCGACCACCAAAAATATCAGGAGCTCCACGAGCTTGCAATATTACACGACAGAAAAGTCAATCCTAGTGCAATGAATACCTTCGTGTCCGCGGTAGTCCTTAAATCGGATTCTTCCAGCTTATAGTAAATCACTGACGCATATATTCTGCGCTTTGCTTGAGTCCAAGTACTCGGAGGAAAAATATCGGGGGGTTAATGTTACGAAGTTAAGCTGCAGACTTGTTGCAAGTTGCAACGCGTGGAGTCACAATAGTCACGGGATACTTATCATCACGTTGACGGTTGTCACGCTGTTCCACAAAGATGCGCCTAAAGCCAAAAAGTAATGCATTAAGCGAGAATCGAACTCGCGGCCAGTCGATGGCAACGACTGAGGTTACCACTACCCCATTAATGCCTGTGCAGAACGCTTGCATGTTTTATATATAACTACTTCCTCTCGGACGACGTCATTAACTGGTTAAGAACTCGCCAGGGATTGCAGAGAGTTGTTAACATCTGAATATCATGGATGTTGGTTCGCATTCATGGCGCTGCCGATCGTCCACTGATGGCGACACACTCTATGTTAGGTTTCTTGGGCTAGTGGAACTGAGCTTTTACTGGGATTTTACCTTTAACGGGACGGCAGACTCTGTCAATACATACACCATCAAGGCTATCGACCCGAGCAGCGCGATCCTGAGCAAATCGTCTCGAAGAAGAATATCTCGCGAGCATGGACAGAACTCAAGTGCCAGTCCCCCTCCTCGGTGCGCGGATTGTTGCGGACGAGAGGAAAGAGGTCGTTGGGTTTGAAGTATCTAGGAAGTACTGGTCGAGCGAGGAGAACCTGGGTTTCAGCGTCACTGAAGACTTGTCATTGAATCGCCAGCCGACGCCTATGAATTTGGGAAGACCCTTCGCGATGGTTCTCGGCAGCCCTCGCAAGACTTGCTCGCCCGACTATCCTCCGTCAGACGACTGATCGCCATGTCCTCTATGTTACTTTCCATATTGCCCATGGCACGGCCATTACTGGTGGAATGGTGAATGCTGCTTTTGGGAGAATCCTCATCGACTTGATTGCCTCAGGATCGCCGTCCATGCAATAGATCTAGAGGACAGGTTACGGACGCTCCGGACCCTAATCGGCAGCTCCGTATACATGGAAACGAACTATCGGGAGAGTAATTGCGGAGAGGAGGCAGAGTACATTTAAGGTACGCTTTCACTTGCTGTCCATTTCGTATCGTCATGCTGCCGTGTGAGTATCACCCCAAGAGCTGACTTTGTGATGTGGACAGGGTGGTCATATGTTCCTTCGTCATGTAAACACAATGATATCAGCCACTCCAGCCATGTCTTGCGAGACTCATATCACCTTGGAACCATCAGTGTCGTGGTATATCATTTTCACCCATTGCAAGAAGAAAATCACGTTCGGCCATGCTCACCTTGTCCTTGTACAACTTGCTCATACTCGCGTCTTGCATCGGTGCAGTAGCGGAGAAGGCGGCAGCCCGTGCACGACGCCGCTCTGCTGAATATGCGCCCGTTCCTGGATAAAGGATGGCTGGCGAGAGGTGGAGAAGTTGAACTCTTAATTGCAATCGACTTACTCTTCCGCGTTTTGCCCTTATGCCCTCAGTGTCGGAGTCGGAATGTGAGGCCGATGGCACACTATCGGTCTCCAAGTTCCTGAGTCGAGAGAGGTTTTTCTACCGCTGCAAGTTGATCAAGAAACAAGTGGACAATTTTCTGCGGCATCCGTTGTTCCTCGAAATCGCTCGCGCTAGCCTCCCTGGCGACATCGAGCGGATTAGATTTGCTACGCTCCGCTGGATGCAGACGAATGGACTAAGGAGCTCGAGGACGTGTACCGGAATAATCTCGCAATGCAGCGCGATGGTCGTCCTGAGACCGATGATGGAGATGGGCTGGTATTCACACATGTAGGTTCATCTATGGGAAATGTAAGATTCAATATCGTATCTCTACCTACTGAGTCGCTGAAGGGTCTGTTGTCCAGATCGATAGCATTGTTCCGTTGAATTACCCGCTTCCGACTACACATCCCCTTTCGTCCTGTCAGAGAGCTCCGCGTATTCAATTAAAGTCGATGGGCGTTGCGGATAAGTCTCAAATGGTTATTCATGGCCTTGCTGCCGAAGACGAAGTCGACATTATCGATTGGGCTGAAGAATCCCAACCTTTTCTATCAATTCCATCCGTAAGCATGTCACAGAATTTTCGTAGTTTGTACGGTGACTTTTTCTGTTACCAGCTTCTTCTGCAAGCCACTGAACCCGTCACCTTTCTTCCGTATCCACGCCATGGGTCCAGATCTTCCTAAACTGGTCCCACCGATCGTGATAGAATGCCGGTGTTATTCGACACAGAACAGGTTTGATATTGTCGTTACGGATGTAAATTGGGTAGCGTGGTGGCGGTGAGTTCGTCATCTCCGCGACAGTTTCGCGGTTACTGAACACACGTGACAAAAGCGAATAAAGGGATGGCAGAGAAGTTACAGTCAGGTCAAGTGTTTCTTGGGGGAGGTATGTCTGCATACCGGAGGTGTCTGGTTCCCCGAGTTCAGACTATCACATAGATACCGCCCATCGTCACTCCCCCGCCATCACGGACTCGGTATACCCCTGCCGTTTTCTCGTCCCATGCTGTACTGTCCTGATTTCACGAACACAGTTCAGTCTCGCTTAGAAACTTGCTGCTGTGGTCAAAACTGTATCGCTGTCATCTCTCCTAGAGACGTATACGTCTGAACGTCTCTCAGTCATAGCGGAGATGCTGAACTTGACCAACTCGCTACATGCTTCGGCCGTCCGCCAACAATCAACGAGTACGATCGGATCCCATGTTTCTGCCGCAGAATCTATTTCAAATGGGTATCAACTATCGATCGGGCAACATCGTCTTAGACGACCGTCATCCTTCGATTGCAATCTCAGGAACGCCTAGCAGCTATGAAATGGGCGCGAAGGGAGTGAGAGCAGGAGATCGTCCACGCGATGCCCCGGAGCTGAGGACATACGGTGGTTCGCTGACCGCCGGCGACACAGTATTGTTGTTCGACGTCTTCGTTCGAACTACAGGAGAGGGGAAACATGTCATCCCGCGACAATCCGGCGATTCGACCTATCAAGCCTCAACAGATACGCCGACTTTAACCTGGCCGCGATATCGGTGATCGTACAACAGGATTCCCCGACAATATCTGCGGAGAGCAGCGATATATATTGATACAAATGGCCACGCCTATTCAGGTTACGATCTTAGACGGTGTCATAGGAACGTACGTCTTTCACATCAAATTTAAACGTGTAGCTCAGTACTTCAACTTGATCACTGTATAAAGCACGGTGGATTCAATCCATTGAAAGATGTGCAGTAATGAAATTGCATTGCGAAGTCGTGTTGTATGTGCAAATTTGTGTATTGGAAACTCTATGGTACAGAATGTGCAACTATCAGGGATACATCGTAAGAGATCTGGTAGAACAAGGGGAAAAGGTCTACGACATAGATATGATGTTAGTAATAGAGATCAAGTTATCAATCAAATTAAATGCTGCGAGACGATGGGCAATGACGGCCGAATTAATGAGAAACGAGATCCGAGTGGTGGACAAACATGTATGGAATGACCTGCAGAGCGTTCATAGCTACAGACGTCAACCTATTGCTTGCCCAATAAAGAGACCGACATCAGGCCAACAAATCTTCCTCTGTCTCGCGTTCACCGTAAACTATCCCAAGGTTTGGGATCGAAGCAATCTCCGCCGTCCACCGCTCCTTCCACTGGACATATTCGCCTGTAGTGGCGGTAGGGAGAACGTGCAGCTCGGGACGTCTTTTTTGTTCCTCTACATGAGGACGCGCTCCTAAAGATTGCCACTGTGACCTCGACACATACGCGAGGATTTGTAAGTCCCCCAGCGCCTCGAGATGCACGATGTTGTCCAATCCGCATTTCGCAGGTTGAATGTACATGCCCGCGAAGTTAGCGAATGGACTCTCGGGAAGGTCTTCTTCCTCATCCACATCCGTACTCGCGTCGTCGGCTGCATTCGAAGCCGTGTCGGCCTCCCCCTGTAGAGTACTCATGTCCGACTCTCCGAACTCGCTGTCCTCAATATCAACCAAGCTCGGTGTACCCGGCGTCTGGAGTGACTTGAACAGGCGTCCCAGCCGCAGACTCTTTCGAAGCGTCTGCGCACAATCATCCGAAAACTGGACGTTGGTGAGTTTCACATGGGAAAGGTTCGGCGCCTGGTCGCACGTGAGCCGGAGAAGGCCGAACGGTTCTTCGGAGAGCTTCGGCTTAGACGCAAATCCAAGATGGAGATGGGTAAGCTCGGGAAGTGCCTGCTGCGACGTTTCAGGTTCCTCCTCACCGTTGGGAAGGACCCGTGGGATATGGACTGAAAGGTAAGGGAGAGCTGTGAATCGCATCGAGAGGTAGCGAAGTCGAGGAAGCGGAGTGTCAATGATGATGCGATAGGGTGTGATGTGGCGATTGTAAGCAAGGAATGTGAGTGATTCGAGTGAGGGGCCAAGCAGTTCAAAGAGTTCTGTGTAAGCGACCAGCAAAGCGTGCACTTCGCCTTGTACAGGATCTTTCTTCGCAATATCGGCCGATTCTTCACTCGCATTTTCCGGCTCGGGCGGAACAGGGAGCGCTGCATCTACATCAGAAGCATTTTTGCCGCTAACATCACATAAGAAGAGATGCTTGACGGGCGGAATATATTTGCGTCCCTCCCGCTCTGCCCGCTCTTTGAGCAATTGGAGCGTCGACGTAAGGCGCTGGATGGAGGATAGTCCTGAACAGGAGAGGGACTGGAGGAGGAAAGGTAGCGTGAGCGCGTATACTGTCTTCGATGTCAGTAGCAGGGACTGCCCAGTCTCCCCGCCGTCCAGAGTAGAGAAGGAGATGATGTGAGAGAGGAGCTCCGGAGGTACGACGTCCATAGCACGAGATCGTATGGCCACACCAAGCGATGTGATTTGGGGCTGTCAGTGGTGCTGGAGGAGGGGTGGTGCACAGCGAGGGCGTGAGGGCAGGAACAAAGAGTGCTGACGTGTCTTATACTGAGGGGAAAATAACCGATATGATGAGAATGACATGACGAAAGAAATGCTGCAGGGATCACCCTGAAGCCAGAACTATGGTGGATGGAACAGCCACAGAATTGGTAACCGAATATCGCCAGACTTTTCTCGCAACCCAGGAGTAGGACCCTCGTGTTCTGATGCACGAACTAGACGAAGAGCCGGAGCGAAATTATATTGAAAAGTGGGCCAATCACACGGCCGACCCCGCACAGTGGAAGGAAATGGGATTCCACGATCACCTTTGGGTGAGTCGCGTAAGAACATGAGGCCTCGATGCCCGGCAAAAGCGGGCGAGTGTCCAAAATCACTCACGTTCATCGCTTATGAGCTACGAAGAGGTCAGAACGATGTATAGAGTGACGTACATATGGTAAATTAAGGGTCCTGTATGTCAGACATTGTGATATCGGGGCCCAACCTCGCGAGTGTTTGTTTGACCCAATCTGGCAGATAGCCCCCCATGGTGACGCCCAATGGAGCGGAGCCGCTGCAGACCGTTACAGTCCGTACGCCTCTCACACCGATAGTGGAGTGAGACGAGCCATTGAGAAAGACCTTAGAAAGACATTCCACGCTTTGAATTACGATTGTAAAGGATGATGGCGGGGAATCCGGGGTGGCGACGAGGAACAGAACCCATCAATGAACGATGCCCGACCATCTGAGAAAGTCTCCGTTTTGTCTCGTCGACTGCATGAAGCGAAGTCCATGATCATCATCCACACCGCTGATAAAGTTGGGCAAAAATGTACCTTAACTCGTATTGGGCATTTACACGTGTTGCGGATCATCGGACCAGGCTTCATTGCATCTATCTGAGCGATTAAACTCGCCAATAGGGGATATTGGCGGCCATCAATGCCAGATGACCGGTGACCCTGGATATTTATCGCGATTACAGGTGTTACGGAAAAAAATGCACACCGTCGCTCAGGAGCACTACTTTTCAAGCATCGGACGTGAAAGCGAAATCTTGCGGGAGGACAAACTAGGTCTGAAATATTGGTTATTCTTCTAGTAGAAGCGAAAACTGTCTAGAACCACCAGGTGTGGGATGGAGAGACGCTCTTCGGGTCAATCTGGAGATTAGGAGTACATACCTCCTGGCTGTATCCAGGGTTGCTTAAACACCTCGCCTTGTGTTACGTATCACAGTGTAGGCATGCTTGACATCTATTTTGTCGTAAAACCGATAGATAAGAACATTCTAAGCTCAGGTGTTCCAGGCAAGCACCCTGGAAGGCGTGTAAAGTCAAGAAAATACCTGCCGTAATAGCTCAGACAGCCGGTGCGCGGCACGGTCAGACCAGCACGACTGAAAATACTCTTGTGACGAGAGGACAACGCTCGAAAGAACCAGTGTCGCACACGAGAGTCCCGATACAGTGTCTTCTGTATCGCCAGAGGCTAACCTCTCGTCGGTACCATCTCGGATACAATAGACAAAGCATCGGTATACCAAGTTCACATTTTGAGAGCGGAGATAAGAATAGACTTTCACAACGCAATCGGTGCAGACCCGCTGTCTCCATGTCTAAAGAGTCGTAAAGGCATCATGGCACACCTAGCGTCAACGCATCCCGGAGATTAGCAGCTGACGTTAATGCTAAATTGGCTGAGGATAAGACCAACTCCACCTGCGGGTTACTTGGGAGGAACGTGTAGAGCGGGTGGACCCGAGCTTGAGAAAGACCCGCGAGTTCGAAGTTGCTCACAAAACCCATGAGATGGGTGACATGAGAAAATTAGCGAAATTCGACGATTCAGTGAACATGTACTGAACAGCCCATGATTTAATGAAAGCTAGGAAAGGGCGAGAGCGTCCATTGCTGGTGAGAGTTGCAGTGAAAGGAGAGTTAAACCGTTGTCTTGGATATCCTGTGGGAACATGCAATTGACTAAAGGGGGAAGGGGGTTTACGATGTTTCACAGCAGTCCTCGTCAACGCCTCTCACTGGCAAACTTTGCAAACGACTTTGGAATCGTTGCGGTAGAATGTGTCTTTTCTGTTACTTTTGGCGACTAATCTGAGTTATCTGACTCAGTGTGGCATCAACATGCGCTCTAGTTGCTGCGCACACGGTGGAATCTCGAACTCGTTGGTTGCCAGTGGTCAAGGGAGAATCGTGCTCGAGTTGCTACTCTTGATTGCAAAACGTTGTTCTCTAGGAGACGTAGTGACATCGCAGCGTATATCCACGTTGCAAGGATACAGTTTCTAAGGTCTTTCGACCGGCATATAAAGGTAGTAATATTGTCCTTTGGGTCGCCTCAGCGCCATTAACATGTTTCTCGGCATTGACAGACCGCAGTTTCTCAAATCAAAGATGACTGACGAAATCGAATGGCTTGGTTTTGTATTTATCAATCTCTGTGACTCGGGTATTGATGCTTTCCTCCACCGACCTAGAGTCAAGCGCTTGAGCGACGCATATTCTCATAGACGTGCTTCCACATACATCGATTCCTGGGGACTTGGTGCTACAGTCTCTCACAATGACTAACCCCCACTTCCGAACCTCGCCTCGGCACCAGTCAATACGCGGAGGTATTCCCAAGAGAAAGGTAAGTCGCGACGACATCTCATGCCTCTTACCGGTGGCTCGGGATATCCCATACAGGTGCCGACTGAACGGATCTGCGCAAGGGCTAGACACCATCCATCGAAGGTAAAATGCTTATTTCGAAGACCAATATACCAATATACTTTCGATCAGTGGCTCAGTCCTCTGGGAGTGTCTTTCCTGTCTGGATCACATGCTGTCGGCTTCACGATCTGCTACTAATACTATTGTCAGGGGATTAGAAGGATGTCCCTTACGGGTTATGGCGTGGTGTTATCCTGGCACATGCAGACTCCCCACATGCAGACTGCCTGCCAACCATGGATCTGCATCAGTTCCGAGATTTCTTCCAACAATTCGGCGAAGCGTCTAGTGGCCGTTAATCTCTATTACGGGTAGAGCGGGAAAGAGGTAGAGAGGCATCTGCTGTGGGACTTTCCCTATGTTTTGAACTGGACGATTTTGATGCCGCATCGCAGCGATGAACTTTTAGACCCGGTTTCTGCAAAAATATCACGGCATGGCGATCTTGGTACGCAAGGTACAGCCACGGTTCAGCCCCCATTTTCGTTTCCGTACAATGCACTCAACTTTCTCATAAGATGAGGTGCGGTACGATCGACATGTCCACAGCTCTGGAGAGTTCAGCGTACTGGGGTCGAAACTGAGACGGGACTTAGTGTGTGCATATGTACTGACTGTGAGAACCAGTTGGATCTTACTAGATTCGAGAATGGGTAGCACAGGACAGGTAACTTGTGACCACTATTCCGAAGAAGACAACCTCGCGTGCATGATGATCTCTTGAACGGGGACTTTTTGATGCCTTCATGCTGCAGCCTGCTCATTGTGTGGCTGAAAAAGGCCACAAACAAATAAACCAAATAGACCAAACAGGGCAATTCCCACGTTTCTACCCAGCGAAGTTCGTCTGTATATACGGATACCCTGGCTCTGCGGACGTCCATAAACGCATTTCTACATAGATAAGGTAGGTATTGCGTGATATACACATGGCCACCCTCAGATGTGAACCTCGGCACGATCGCTGGATATTAGGAACGCGGGCAATTCCATGATATTTGGGGCCCTTGCAAATCCGTGGGAAGGTCCATGACAGCAGCACTGCCAGGCAGTTTGGAGATTTCCGACGCGAGACGGCGCTATGACTTTCGAGTTTCTTACTCGTATCTGTACGTTGCTATGTCATCTCGAGGAGCGTCTTCAGACTGGTCTTTCAACTTACGTGAACGAGCTGTCTTTGCAGACTCTGACGAGAGCGACGACGATGGACCAGAATCGCTGGCCCAGACAGAGGACGCACGCCTCCTCCAGGAAATGGACCTTACGGCTCGGGAAGATACTGCACAGTACAAGGCTAATCCCTGGAGCATTGCGAAAATAAATGCCGCCTCTCGTTCTGCTCGCGAAGGTTCTATGGCAAGTACGCTCTCGGTGCCGACGAAGGAAGGTCTGAAAGGGCGCATCGTGGATGGTTTCAAGATGCAGGCTGAACGCGCAAAAGTTGCAAAATCTAAAGCCGAAAATCCATTTGCCAACTGCTCGAGACTACCCTTTCCTACTGTTAAGCCCGTTCGCCCTCATACGGCTCAAACTTCCAAGAAGCAGCCTGTCTCTGCTCCTTATCGTCGACCTGCTGCCGCATCTACCCTGAACTACGGAACTCCCGTTACTACTGACAGCCCTCCCTCTATTGCCTCGTCTTCGAAGAAACAAATGCTACCAAATCCACTGACATCCACGAAGAACGCGCATATACCCGCTAATCAAGTTCTTACGTCGACATGCTCACCCGATGCTCAGACTCTGTCGAAAATCCTCGCAAGCCCTATGCCTGAATCTCCCCCATCTCCCAATTACGCCGTCTCGATGCGAACTAATGCTGAATCGATCTATGATCTCTATCCCAAACCTCGTTATGCTGGAACAGCCCTCTTACTAGCTAATTCCCAAAACCTCTCGCATACACCCTTCGTGTCTAATATAAAGTCTACTCCTGATGATGATCCTTTCTATGGTGCACAAGAAAACATAGACCCGGAGGCGTTGGGAAGTCCTCTGCAGCCGCGGTCGTATCGACCCAATATATCTTTGTCTTCGCCACCTCGTCCCCCACCCTCTTCCGCACTTCTTCCGCTAGCTCTCCCAAGCACTGCTGACGCACGTCCCTTTCAATCTTCTCCCATTCGAGGACCTTCTGGCTTCCGACACAGGACTGATCGTCAGGTGCCACGTGTGGATCTAGGTCCGCTCTGGACGAGCAGGCTTACTGCCACCACAGTGGCCTCAAAGGCTATGCCAACTTGGCTGGCCTCCGTCCTTCCCCCACCTGAATCTGCTCAGACGTCGAATACTGAGGACCGAGTGAGCTACGAAGCATCACAAATGACTGCTGCCTCTGAAATGAATCATCAGCTGGGCCGTTCCGAGGCACAAACCCCACCACCCAAGAATGAAGCGGTTCGAAATTCTTGTATTTTCCCAAGAAGTTTATCTCCCCGTCTGGTGCACTCAAAGCCAAATGCAATGTCTGTGTCGGCATATACCCATCCGTCGTTAGATGAGGAGGAGGAATGGTCGACGTTACCGCCCAAAAAGAAGCCCAATATCGACTCGCGTCCGAAGAAAAGCGGGTTTAAGCAGAGCGGTAAATTCAAGTTGCCTCTTTCTCTTACTGGTCAGCGTCAAGTCGCAGATACGAACGAGAGTAAGAGGAGAGTGGTGACGTATCTTCCGCCGCCGATAAGTGAGAGTAAGGGACGGGATGCGATCTCGCCCGTTGTCTTCAACGTAACCTCTACTTCTGCCGCAAGTGGCCGTGGACTGCGGGGATGTGGGAAAGAAAGAGCGGCTAGCACATTATTTGTGACCGAGGATGTTGGGCTCGTGGTAAAAAGGCCACTACACATTCATCCGCTGTCTCTTCCTGACATACGTTTGTCATGTGAGGTCCAGACAGCTACGAAACAATCCAGGAACCACGAACGCCCACCATCTGCCTTGCCAGGTCACGAGAGGAGTCTTGATGGAATTGAGTCTTTACCCTCGCCTCCACCGTCCGACCCTTTGTACTGTGAAGTCGAGCCTGCGAATCACTTGGATGTCGATATACGCGGCATAGAGCGAAGGTATGAGAGGACCAAAAGAGCTATTGACGAGGTGCGCTTATGCCCCTTTCACGCACTGATTCGTGTGAGGTTTACAATGCGTATGTCACAGTAGCGCAGACGAGCTCGCAAGGAGCTTCCGATACTCTTGAACTTGCCCAGTTGCGGTCGTGTATACTCAGATGGATATGATTATGCTGCGGATGGATTTTCGGAGCCGCTGGGACCGAAGGAGGTGCTGATTATGGTGTGGTAAGCGGCGTATCGCTTGTGTCTGTTTGCATACTATGTATCTGTCCAATACGTCTTCTACTACGCGAACTGCTCATTGTCCCGTTTATTCGTGTTGGGGTACAATGGTCCGGTAAGTTGTACAACTTGTACTTGCGTATATGATATGCAAGTAACGTTTCGATGTGTGAGCCTTCTTCGCTTCAGTTGGCGGGTCAAGAAGCGCCTCCATATACATTAACTTCAGCCATAATATTGGGTCTATTAATTAGCAAATTTTCTTATCCCTCTATACCATGCGTGTTCAATGTGCCACCAAGAGCTATTGGAGTTCTATGCTCACCGGCTTAATGTTTTTTAACGGTATTCTTGGTCTCGAGGGAGTCTAGTCCGCATATTCAAACCTGCAATAAGCTCGGCGTCGAAGCTTCATGACATGAACCTCTGCGTAGTCGTACCCAGCCGCGGCTGACTCGAGAGCATGCTATCTAAGAAAAGGTTATGTCGCCTGAGAAATATGGACGTTGTTGAAGGCAACACCATTTGCCATGTTCTGTCAATTCGTCTTTGGTTCTTCCTAACATCAGTGGAAGGATAAAATACAAGGTCAACTATGTACTTTGTATAATCGTCCCTTTTGCTGCGTTGGTATCGGATAGACAGTCGCATCTATTCGCGTTGTCAATGTGAAAGAACCATAGAACGATACTTTTACCGTCTCCTGAATTATCTGTATTCGGAAGACAGAAGTATTCCTGACACATTGGGCTTCTGGGCCAAGTTTGTCTTTGTCCGAGATCCCCCTTATAAGGCGCTGAAAAAGTCAACGGCGTTACGACGTAAAGATTAATATTAGTAGGTAAGCGCCATTCTATCAACTCCTTCACTCGTACATCATCTCCAGCAGAAATGAAAGTGCTCCGAGTTCTGCGGAATTGGTTTCATGTTCTGTATCGTCCTGACTCCTGCTCTGACCAATAACCAAGCGTCGAACCTAGTTCCCTGAATTTCTCACGGTCGTATTTGTCGGACAAGGGCAATCGTGCGCTGCTGAGTGAAAGTGAAGAATATCGAGGATTCGAAAGTAGGTTGACACTCGTATTGTCCGACTTGAGATGCTCTTATTTGAGAAATATGTCCAGAAATTGTTGTTTGTAGCCCCCAACGCACGCTGGACAATAGGGACCGCTGTCCCGTCTAGCCTCATTGTCTCCGCACCGACTCCCGAAGGCATACTGCAGTCTCCAAGCTTTGATGTTGGATTGGGCGCCTGTGACTTAACCATGATCAAAGCCTCAAAGGGATAAATTTCTTTACGTCCAGTCACCTACTATCAGCACTTCTGTCTCTACGCGATTGCCCAAGCATGCAAAACGGCAGCAGCGCTGATGTGAACTTGTCCGGATTATTGCTCTCCTCGTCGACACTGGAGCATACAACTATTGCACCCGCTCGAACTGCTTCATGGGTCCGTGAACACTCATCTTTCAATGCCAATCGTTATCCTTTGCAAGAGACACGATCACCTCCCTCAACGTATCTGAAGGATGAGGAGGAGGATAGGCGGACGATCGCGAGCCTTCCGCCCAGGATGTTGATGCGCTATAGCGACGGCAGGCCAGATGAGGTGATATCGGCGGAGTACTACACCAATGGGAGGCAAACGCGGAGAGTTAAGCAGGCTAATGGTGCGTCTATCTTTGTCTATACTCCATACTGTTATTGAACCAACAGCAGCGGGCCAGAGCCATTATACGCCTGCCAAGCGCTTACCAACCCAGCACGCCCATGCCCCACCCATTCAGCAGTCTGTATCCCACCCTCCTTCGACCACCCGTCACCAACCCAGCTCGAGCAAGTACAACACCCTTCCTCGCCTACCTAGACCAGCTAGTACGGCATCCACCGTCCCTATTCCGGTCCCTCCTCCAGGCTTCTCGAAATCACTGTCACAATCGAGCGATGGTCGAAGTCACGTCCGCTCGTCCTCTGTGCCATTTCCGAACGGGCAAGGACCGACTCGCGCTCTCGATACGAGATACCTGGAGAGCAGAAGCGTCGGTGGTGATGGCATCGGGGCAGGTAGTACTGGCGGAGTCCCAATGAGTATTCTCGAAAGCACGGGGAGTGTCATTGGTCGGAATGAACGAAGGCGTGCGGCGGGTCCTTCTGGTCATTCTCGTATGGCGAGTGATGGCGGAGAAAGGCGCGAAGTACAGGCTAATGGGCACGCTGTTGCGTCCCGTGGGCTCAGCCCCGTGGCTGGAAGTGTAAACACGGATAAGGCCAGTGTGATCGGTACAGAGGTAACTGGGAATTGGTATATGATCAAAGATCCAGGACAGGTGCGCCCGGTAATGCTAACTTGTTCAAGGCTCTCAATTGAACTGGTTCTAGGTACCGACAACGAGACGGCAATCGCGGCCACAAAATCGACGGACTCTGACCAAGCCTCCGCCCGGCTCAGGAGGGAGGAGAAGTCGGTCGCAGAGCGTGTCGTCCACTACGTCAGCGAAAGGGAAGGAAAAGGAACGATCACCCGTGTCTCCGATAGGGCGATCAAAACCAAAGGACAAGCCACTACCCGCACCTCCTTCGCAAAGTCCTAGGCCGCCTCCTTCAAACGTATCGCACACGCCATCAGTCCACGCTGGCAACTATATAAACCCGACAGATATAGACCAGAGGAGGCCAAGTACTCGCACCCGGTCTGCCTCCACGCCCACAGTGCCTACCTTTGGGCTTCACTTTGGAAGGAGACGGCCGAGCCAGGGGGAGCTGCATGAGGGAGAGGCAAAGGGGAGCAAAGGAAGGCCATTCTTTAGACGGTTCTTCTCTGCGAGCCTGGATCGCGGGAGGACACTGGAAGATGTGGAGGTGGGCTGTCGTCTTGTGGACACCATTCCTCAATTAACCTTCCGTCTCAGGCGGCTCGTGCAGACTTTCAAGATGCCCCTCGAAGACTTCTGAAATCAAGACCTGGCCTTGCGTCTGTCCCGGGCTTCGGACCCGGCATGGCGACATCCGGACATTCTCAGGCTCAGAGTGACGGGTCACAGAGACCGGGTCCAAGACCTCGATCGCATTCATTGGACTCGGGCAGCTTCGTGATAATGTCGCCTCCCGCAAGCCTGTAAGTGAAACTCGTGATTCTTTCTTGACTCCAACCAAGGCATCGCGGATGCCATCTCCCGTTATCTTATTATGGAGGATGCCTTCGTATTTTCATTCTGACACATCAAATACTTCTCGATTACAGGGTCAATGTTCCTACGAGATGGCGAGGTCCACCGACCACCGTCGCACCATCCACATACCATGGATCTGAGTATGCTGCTGGTCCAGTTCGTCGTGCTGCTCCTGGTCCAGTCTCACCACCGTAAGCGTTGTCCTATCTCGTTATGCTTCTGTCCCCAATGCATGACTCGTTTATCGACGGTTGTCATAGGACTTCAAAAGTAGCGAATCCTCCGTCGCGTTCCATTATGTCACTTGTGCCGGAGAATGCTCGCGCAATGAAGTTAGTGTCATTGTCGTTTATACCTGTCCGTACTAACCAAGACTTCGAATTGGCGAATCTAGCGGTGTACTTCCAGGCACGTCCAACAATCAAGGACATGGTCAGAGTCATCAAGCAAACGGAGTGCCCAACGGTCACGGCAGGAACCATCCCTTGGCCCAGCATCCGTCTGTTGATCCTCCGTCACGACCACCTTCTCTCCAGTCGATCAATCAAAGACTGCCGTTCTCTTCCAGAGATTATGACGTACATCCCGTGAAGCCTCTGTATGCTGACTGATGTATTCGATCATATGCACCATGTTGCTGACCAAGAGAATAGCGGTAGAGCACGGGCTGGCTCGCAAGTTTCAGTCGCGTCGTTCGCTGGCACAGAGCAAACAGCTGGACCGTATGTCTCTTTCCTTCTCAGTGCTGTGCGTTATTAATAGCGCACCACGACTGGTCGTAGTGCTAGAGTCCGCCGGTCATCCTCAGTCAGATCAACTACCAGAACGCAGCCGTCACGTTCACTTGCGGCGTGGCTCAAAAGCGGATTTGCAGCCGCTGGAAGGTGATGCAGTCTCGTTTCTCCAGTGATGATTCCTAACAGAAGAGTATAGGCGGAGGCGAGGCTCTGAGAGCCAGGCTAAGGAAGTTGACCCTGCGGATACCATCAACAATGCCTCGCCTAATGGACCCGAGCCTGAGAACCTCAGGTAGTTTGCATCCGCAGTCTATGGTTAGTGGCTAAGATAGCCTCACTAGGTCTACGACCGCACTGGATAGTCATCCTGTATCCCGATTTGGAGTGAGCGGCGCGGCAGTATCTCAAATCCAGAACACCGTGACACTTCCTTCTGCAACTTCCAGGCAGCGCGAGCTGAAGTGAGATTTGAGACTTGCTTTGACCTCCGACTCTTTCTGAGCTACATATAGTGATCCGACATCAGCTCCTGCTGCTCACGCTCCTCGACTTCATTTGCCATCTGCGTCTCCATCTGAAGTGTCACGTGACAGGGACAATGCGATTCCATTATCACGACCGTTGAGTGCTTCCACGTTGCACGTTCGCTACTAACTTACCATAGACCCGCCAGTAGCTCGAAAAATGTTGCGCCGCCGTCACGGGCTGACTTTGCCAGATTATATACTACGACCGTCCCAACGCCGCCTCCAAAATCCCCTGCTCCAAGAGGGGTGCCAACTCAACCGGCGTCGACGGTAACTTCTGACTCGAGGTTTCCTCACCCTGCAAGGACTCCTCAACCTGCAATGGCTCCTACTTCTTCAAGAACAGCAGCGGCCCCAGTTCGCTCGTCATCTATGCGAGAGCAGACGAGCACCATCTCGCGTCAACCACGGACGATGGCTCCGCAGTTGTGAGACTTCACTCTTGGCTTACTTTAAGTGCCGAGCTGACACCTGCGTAGCTATGAGGACCGTTCTCGCAAGTCCATTGGAGGCGCGTCGCAGGTATCATGGAACATGAAGCCTATCACGATACCTGTGCCCCATGAAGGATCTTCATATGGAAACCTTCCAAAGCAACCTGCTAACTCTTCGGCTGGTGGTACTTCCCAAGCGCACTATTATGTCCAGCAATCGCCACAACAACCCCAAGCGTCGACATCTGCAGCCGTCCAGTATTCTGTGCCCTATCAAAAACCGCCTTCGTCGAGCTCTAGCGCTGTCAACCCTCAGGTCCTGGTGCCGAGAGGGTTGTATCGACAGTCACCATCTGTTCCATCGAATTATACATACAGTAATTCGTTGTTGGAACGACCGAGCCTCGCTAACGGTGCCAACGGCGAGGCCCGAACTGTTCCCCAGCCTCAAACAGATGCTGGTGAAGCTGAGACAAATGCACCTGTCATTCCCGATCGGACAGCGAAAACTCCTTTCCTGAAACGGTTCTTAGGAAGAGGTAAGGGTGCGGAAGACATTGATGATGGAATTGCAAACCCGAAAGATACGAAAAAGTCTCGACGAGGGCTGTCCGCGGAAAGTGCGGCATGGCGATGACCGCTGTGGCAATAGTGCATTCACTCGATGCATCACTAAAGACTCTTAAACAGGAGAGGCTTTTCGATGTCGTCATTTATCGTGAAACTCGAGTTGAACGCCCATCTATTGTTATTATATCTCGGAGTGCGTATACATTATCCATGGCCATACCATTAGTTTTATACTCTATACATGTTCATATGTAGTCGTCTTGATTACGGCCTTCCGATTCGTATTGCAATATTATATTGATGGGAGGATAGTCCCTTGTGTTATTCCGAAACATGCGAAAACCGATCAAGAAACTACGCACATCTCATCAACATGGCGGACAAGGAACAGGAAGATAAGAGAATGACCTTAAGTTGGTGGCCATGTTCCCACTAGTGCCCTCCACTGTGAGTGGAACGACTGGGCCGGCTTTTGGTCAGTTTGCGCTCAGCAGTCGTGCGGGAAGTACCAATTTGACGATCTGTACCACCAGTCTTTGTGGAAGAACGAGCGCTCGAACCTAGTCGCTCCCTGTGGAGATCGAGCGAATCGGCGGTGGAAGCGAGAGTACGGTGGAAGTAATGAATAGGCGGTGCGGGCTCTCTCACTGCACTTGCGTGATGATTGTTAGCATGGCTTCTGCCAGCAGGGCTTATGGACGAGCCGGAACGGGAGGAGGAAAGAGATGGCCGCGTACTGCCAGTGTGCGAATGCGACAAGGAAGCCTGATTACCTCTTCCACGAGACTCACCGTGGCTTCCCTGTCTAGGCGCAGACGGGCACGCAGACGGAACTTTGGGAGGAAGAGAGGCGCCATGGGGGGACAAGTACGCTACCAGTGGTTCCGGGTGTTTGGTCGAGGGACGAAGTGCTGGATCTTTTCTGTAGTCATAGACGTAAGGCGTGTAGATGGGCGCAGGTGGGGCAGCGACTGATCTGCTCTGGGTGTTGGCTGGCGCCTGGAGAGAACGTTGAGAGGCAGCGTCACTGCCGGATGTATAACCTGATCAAGCGCAATCACAGAGAGGTTTGGATCATTAGTATGGTCACTGCCACTAGAATTGAGATGAAATGCGCCGGGGGCAGTCATAGGTGCAGAGATGAACCTCCTGGTCCCATTCGATTGCATTGATATCCGGACAGCGTGATTCATACGCGGATGAAACGGGAAACCCGGATACTCACATTGTCTGCGCCAATGGTCGATGCGAGTGTGGGTCATAGCCATATCCTTCCCATCCTCTGTGCCATAACCCACCGACTGGTGCGTAGGCCGCGGGTTATCGACACGAGGCGCAGAGAAAAGATAAGGCCCAGTCTGGCCAGGTTGTGGTTGGCTGCCTAGAGATGGCGATGGGTGGATGAAGTAAGAAACTTGGTATGCACACTGAACGTCAATGCGCTGCATAGATGGAGAGGGCAGCAACTTGCAGTGCCCACGAAGGGACAAAGAGCTCCCAGTTTATAGGAAATCGACCGGTACAGCATGCAGTGAGGGCCAGCGCAGCTGCTCCGACGGCCATGAGGAAGAGCAGATCCTACTGGAACAGCTTGAATACGAGATGATCATTCCAGGCATCCGTGCAGCCGTGTCATGCAGTGGGGAATAGAAGGACAGAGGCGCTAAAGTATGAGCAAACCACTTGAGCTGGGAGACCGATATTAATACGATCCCTTTAATTCATCTTATCGATACTTTTATTATAGGCAGAGGCATGAATAGATACTACCTACGTCACGATACGTCCACTTTGCAGAGGAGGAGGGACGGTTTTGCGACTGTTGAGAGATAACAAGGTTCCGCAGAGGCTCAGCTAAATATGAAGAAGACCAGTTACACCGAACGACTGGATTCCGTGCGTAGAAATTTTCGAAAAGCTGAGTTGGTGGACAGAAAGATTGGGAAGTGGCAAATTGAAGCATGGATGAGTGGAGCACTTTAACCGAAGATCATGGTCGAGGCTACTCGGTTCTTACCCCGCCAGTTTATTCGCGGATTTGTTTGTTTGCTCTAGGAGCACCACACACTCGACGACCAACTGATGCACCGTGCGAGACTGCAAGCTAGCAAGCGAACAGAGCAAACGAACAGGAGGGTCTAAAATCGAGCAGCCCTATCATTGGAGTTCGAATTCGCTGAAGAACTGTCCCATCCAGACACGATCTTCTTAAGTCGTATTCTTCATTCTGAGCTTTGGGCCTTTATGTGAAAGACCCTCAGCTGTGATGGTATAACAGGCTGTGATTGCTACAAGTACCTGTGAAAGACTGTTACAAGAATATGAGCTACTGTCCGTACTGATTATAAGCTACAAGGTACTTACCCCTCAGCTGTGATGGTATAACAGGCTGAGGGGAAAAACGACTCGCGCGACGCGCTCCGCCCTCATGCCCACGTGGCCACCGACCAATCAGATTACATGTCCCTCGATATACTTCCGTATCTCCCTTAACTCGACATCTCCTTATCTCAACACTTTACGAAAACCTAGCCTGAAGTCCGGATTCGCCGGAGGAGTGAACCGCCTAGGAGGAGGTCCATCCAGCCTCGATCTCGAGTCCTATTCTTCATTCTGAGCTTTTGGGCCTTTGCGAAAAGCTGGCCTAGGTTCATCGGAACCGACAAGAACTGTCATGGTAGCTATGTCTTTGCGATACCATTGTCAAGCGACTTCACCGCGACCAGCACGGACCCGAGTCTAAAGCTCTGATAAATTCAGTCAATCTCCCCAGTTCTCTCAGATATCCAGTGCCATTCGCACCAATGAAGTAGACAGGTAGACAGTTGCTCGCCTACTAAGTCTTTTTAGGAGACGCGTACCAAGTCTACCAATGAAGTAGAAGGTCGTTGTGCAGTGTTGGAGTTGAGTGCTGGAGTCACGCACTGTTCCTATTCCACGCGGAATCGGAACCATACACAGAGTAATCACCGCCTACTTGCCAGAGTTCGACAGCGAATAACATCGATATAAAGGCCGGGGGTACCGATAACCTTGCGGCCACTTCTTCATAGTCCGGGCATCTCGTATTGATCCCGTCAGTATTACTGCGCATCTCACCATGTCATATAAAGCATATGTATTGCATTCGATCATTGAATTCTACAGGAGACTGAAACTATTCTTTACTATGCGAGGATTGAGATAGAGTAGATGGCATATGTGATTCATGAGATGGAGTTGGCGATGCATTGACAAAGGACTGTGGTTAGTGATGTGACGCGGATAGGGTGTCGCAGTGAGGGGCGGGAAATAGCAGGTGTCGCGAGAAGCAAAAAGCAAGAAACATATAACGAGGAAAACGTATACAAACCGGCGTAAAGGAAAATGATCTGCCAACAGCAAAGTGAAAGCGGAAGTCACAGGAGAAAGGGTGACACATCAACGCTTACGAGGCCGGGACGGACCCAGCGCCCTACGCAGAGGCTCGTCGACATCGCCATTCGCGATCGACACGCCTTGGTCAAGCGGTGTGTGGAGTGTGAGGCTACTAGTGCGAGCCTTCTTCTTGGGTGTTGCAGGCGCCTCGTCTGCATCCTCTTCCTCGTCCGTGGTGTCCCACTCAGATTTGACGGCGGGCTTCTTGCGTGCAGGTTTCGCCGCGACGTCCTTGTCCTTGCGCCGGCGCCGGGCGGCGGGGAAGAGGATCTTGGGCGGACAGGCCTCGTCTGGCTCGAAGTCGGGGTGTTCGGGGGGGAGGAGCGCGCGTTTCCGGGCAGAGGGAGACTTATTGTAGAGCGGGTTCGCGATTTCGGCTTTCTTACCACGGCTGGACTACAGGTCAGTTTTGTGAGGTCAAGATTGAACGGTACAGATGGACGTACAAGACGTAAGTGATCGTGGGCTTCTCCTCCAGAGTACGAGGCTCAGGTGAAGGCGTACGAGGTCCCGTGCTGCCAGCGAGTGACTCGGGTGTGTCCAGGAAAGGGTTCTCCGGCGAGTCTCTGACTACCTCAGCCTCTTCTCGGCGGGTAACTGAACGTGTCTTGCGCGGAGGCGTAATAGGAAGCGCAGCATGACGACGAGATAGTGGAGGAGAGACGGGGGCTCTGATTCGGTCGAGGGCCAGGGCCTTCGATGGTGATTGCGAGCGAGTGCGTGGTCTCTTGCTTGTCGTTGGGAAGCTCAGTTTCTTCTTCTGCTCCGTCTTCGACTTGCTCAACGAGGAGCCAATCCAAAACGCTTCCTCGTCGCTCTCCTCTGCTTCTTCTATCGTCTCTAACGTCCTCCGTTTCTTCCGCGGGTTGAAAGCTTCATCGTCGTGGAACTCTTCTTCCGCACTTGATCCTCCTGGTGCCCTCCCGACACGCCCACGTCCTCTTCCACGACCTCGCCTCGATTTATGTATCGTCCTAGGCGGCGTCGGCAGCGATGCAGTCGATGCACTTCGTTTCAAGGGGTTGGGTTGCGGCATCGCTGGCGGTATTGGTATCGGAGACGAGTCCAGCACTCCGTCTCTCGACGCCATGTTGCTCAAAGACGGGAATTGAAAGAATAGAAGGCTCCCGTTGCTGGTGGCACTGATTCACAGCTGAACTAAGACATAATAAGGCATAATATGTCCAAACAAGCTACAAATACGATCACGTGATGCTCGCGCTCGCGTAGGAAGTGACGCGACATCACACTAGAATTGGACGCGTCTGCTGGATGCGTTGGCTCACACCATCATCAATGTGCTGGGATATAAGAGGGTGGAACTACTTACCCATACTATAACCTGATTCCGAGTGAGTTATCTTCTTTTGCACGCAATTGCACGTATAGTTGAACTGACGAACAGCTAGGCATATGGTGCGGCTGCGACCGGACAGCAGGAGTTGAGAGTCAGTCTTTTCGTGTTCGATAACGTCTTTTAGCCCACATATAGGCTGACTGATTAAATAGTTGCTCCCTGTCAGGAGTGAACCTACTTTAGCTAGTGTCACGGTTGGCGAGATATGCGGTCGCTTTGGACACTGCGTTAGGGACTAGTTAAGATCCTCGGAGGCCACGTCGTCCGGAATAATAAGGTCTATCTCGGTTGTCATATTTGCTTATTCCTTCGTGTGCGAGTTCATCATTTGGTTCGCTACCAGGTCGCTGCCATCACATTTCGCTCATTTCAAGGCTGTAGTGCTTGGCATAGCGTAAAGGCAGTTGCTGATCCCTATTTTGACGACCTCTTGCATTTTCTGCATAGCCTTTCGAAATGTCGTGATGGATGCTGCACATATTCTAGAATTTGACGGATTAGTTATAGCTATGATAGTTAAGGCTGACTTGATCAGATGTAAGTATTCTACTAGTGTCATCACTGTATAGAAGAGGGCATTCAACAATAGCCTCACTTGTATTCAGGCGATTTTGTGGCCTGTGCACAATGCACGATTCAACGGGATATCTATATAGGCTAGCCGGGCCGCGCCAATCCGCAGACACGAGAGCGGCAAGCGGCCCGGAAACTTCTCTTAGATCGTCTTAAGACCTCTCATGGACGACGAGCGATGCATCCCAGGCTGCCTTCACGTCTTCGAATATGGCGCTCTTCAATATCCAAAGTCCATTCATATCCAATCCAATTGAGACCAGGGAGGACGTGAAAGCCTTCCTCATCGGTTTACTTGACCCTCTCGCTCCCCACACCTCCCCGGGGGGCGCCCGGGTACACCTCGGATACACGGGCACACACTACGACGACATCGCTGCCCAGCTTGAGGGATTCTCCAGACCGATATGGGGCCTGGCATCGCTGCTCGCTGGCGGGGACGAGTACGCAGGTACGGAGCGTTGGGTAAAAGGCTTTGAGAGCGGGACGGATCCGAACGGGGATGAGTTCTGGGGCTACATGCGGGACAAGGACCAACGGATGGTAGAGTGCAGCGCAATAGGATTTGCGCTGGCTGTTGCTCAGCACAAGCTCTGGGACCCGCTCCCGGAGCACGCGAAACACAATTTCGAGAAATGGCTGGCCAGTATGAATGACAAGGAGATGCCCAACACGAACTGGCTATGGTTCCGGGTAGGCGAAGTGCTATTTTGGTATACGATGACGGCGACTGACATGATAGCAGGTGTTTGCAAACCTCGGGCTAACGAAAGTAGGCTCGCCACTGGGATCCAAGGAACGGATGAAGAAAGATCTCGACCATCTGGACACGTTCTACATTGGCGATGGCTGGTCTCGAGACGGTCCCGAGGGCGTGGTGCAACTGGACTACTACTCTTCATCATTCGCTATCCAGTTCGCACAGCTGGCATACTCGAAACTCGCTCAAGAGGACGAGCCAGAACGCTGCGAGGAATTCCGCAATCGAGCGAAGAAGTTTGCTTTCGACTTTGTTCATTACTTCGACGATGAGGGTAAGGCACGCAGGTGCAGCTGCGTTTCCTACTCTTCTGATGCACCTCCCGTTAGGCCGCGGTATTACATTCGGGCGCTCTCTCACCTACCGAGCAGCCATGTCTTCGTTCTGGGGCGCACTTGCTTTCGCCAACGTCTCCCTTCCAGCTCCATTAACCTGGGGTGTAATCAAAGGTCTCCAGTTGCGTAACCTACGGTACTGGGCGCATCAGCCTGGAGCGTACTATCCTGACGGGACGTTCACGATCGGCTACTGCTACCCAAATCACAACATGACCGAAAACTACAACTCGCCCGGCTCGCCATATTGGTTCTGCAAGGCTTTTGCAGTTCTTGCGCTGCCTGAGACGCATCCCTTCTGGGCAGCCAAAGAGGAGCCGTTCCCTGAAGCCTTGAGGAACACAACTAAATTCCTGGAGAAGCCACTCCATATCGCCACGAACCTGGGTGGACACACCTTTCTACTCAGTTCTGGGCAGCAGTGCTCGTATCCAGTCAAGCAGAGCGCCGCTAAGTACGGGAAGCTAGCGTACTCTTCCGCCTTCGGCTACTCTGTCCCCGTCGGTTCTCTTACCCTCGAGGAGCTCGGTGGAGATAACACACTCGCGCTCTCGGACGACGCAGGCGAGGTGTGGAAGTGCCGACGCGAGACAAAGGAGGCTCGGATTGAGTGGCAGGGCGAGGGCGAAGGTCGTAAGGGGAAATGGCTTAGGAGCATGTGGTACCCGTGGAAGGACGTGGAGATCGAGACATGGCTTGTCCCTCCGCATGCTGACACCCCACTGTGGCACCTACGCATCCACAGAATCAAGACGGGTAGAAAGCTCTGGAGCGCGGAAGGCGGTTTTGCCATCTATGGGCAGGGACCCAACGGCCGTGCACTTGAACCATCCACCGGTGAAGAGTTTGGTACGTTCGAGAATGCAAAGGAAGCGCGAGCGGCGTCGAAGGCTGGGGTAAGTGCTATTGCAGAACTTGGTCAGGGCGGGAGCGTGCAACGGAGAGCAAAGGCATTAAGGACCGACGCGAACACGAATTTGATGGTTCCGAGGGCAGTTCTGCCGACGTTGATGGATGAGCATGAGCCCACGGGCGAAAAGAGCGTCTGGCTGATTACGGCCGTATTTGGCTTGCCAGCTATTGGCGAGCAAGAGGGCGCGAAGCCTGGCTGGGAGAAGGAGTGGCAGAAGAGACCGAATGTGCCGGAAGAATTATTGAAGCTGATGGCTTGAAGCCGCCAATGGTCGAAACAGACCGAATGGCGGTGAAATCTTGTGATGTGTACGAGTATATACTTGCCGGCGTGAAATGACAATGCGAGTCCGACGGTATCCGAGTCGGGCATAATGGCAGATTATGGCACGCGGCGCGAACCAGTTATTCGAGATTGTCAATACTCCGCATTATCTCGAGTATGCCAGTGATTTCAGGGCGAGCGCTAGAGTGATGTGCCCAGCATTGTTCCATCAATTGCCATAAGCTCGCAGGAAGAGTCCTCCCATGACATGGAGAGTTGGAAAAGTAGGCCGCAAACCGTCAATGACGCGCAGTATTACTTCACCTTCAGAGCGAATGTTGGAGAACGGGACAGCAATTGTGTATATTTGAAAAGGTGTAAAAAATCCATCAAGATATGAACTACGTTCGGTCAGTGGGAAAGCACAAACCTCAAGACACACCAGCCCCAGAGCGTATATATCGCTCGCAGTGGTGCGTTTGAAGTCACGGCCAAAAATTTCCGGGTGTAATAGCTCGGGCGCCATCCAGCGCACGGTGCCTCCCCGTTTTGAGCTAGGTCTTGAATAGTCGACAACAACAGCCAGCCCGAAATCCGCTAGACGGACATGCCAGTCACGGTCAATTAGGATATTGCCCTGCACAGGATGAGCGTTTGTACAAAGGTAATAGTGGGCAGCGAGACTTACGGCCCGAAGGTCTCCGTGCACAACCTTACAGGAGTGAAGTTACGCCAGACCTTCCGCTGCTTCTAGCAACTGAGAGTTGATTTGATCTCGCGATGATTCGACATAATTATTAGCCGCACCATTCTTTGGACAGGAACATTAAGCGGTCCGTTGGTCTTCATGTACTTCAGCACATCTCCGTGAAACATCCATGGAGATACGAAACAGAGTTGCGGTTGGAAAGAGACCGCATCTACGCCCAAAAACGGAAGAACATTTGCATGATCCAGTGTCTGCCACAGCAAGGCTTCGCGGCAAATTGCCGGAGTTGAATGATGAGAACGCAGAGCTCCTTGCTGAGTTTCAGACCCTCACCTTATGCGTATTCCGCTGCTCTTCAACCGTACCATGAAAAATACGTAGTCTCTTCAATGCTACATCTCCGTCGCTGCGATACCCGCGGAAGATATCCGAGAAGCCACCACCCGATATAGCATCGCTCGAGACCAGCTCAACATCGTCAATAAAGAGACTCGAAGGCAGCTCTTGGCATGACTGAGACATTCTCGTCATGATATCTTTCACTGGATAACGCAAAGTCTGGACATCCTTCACGGCTCCGGAGATCCCGCAAACTTGGCAATTGTCCAAAGTCTGATCGTGAGACAAAGGCCCGGTCATTTCATGCCAAGAAACAGAAAAGAATTGGGACTCACACATTGCATGAGGTTAAGAAATTTGCAGGCGTCGTCATCTCGCAACTCCAAGATCACCGACCTGTCAACCCCGGAAGCTAAGGTTTCCTCGAGTACCATCAATCGCACTGCATCGTCTGCGATGACCGTCTCGCGGACTGCCGCACCCTACGGGCCATGTAGAACGTCGGGAGAAAATAGCTAATAAGGAATAGATCAGCACCTGCGCGCAGTGAGTGTCCATGACGTACGGAAAGTAGATCAATCCTTAATCGGTCGCTGGCAAGGATGGCATATAACTTATCCAGCCTTGCAAAATTGGTTATCGTACGCTTCAAGGAAGCCATGTCGAATCCAGGGCGGACCACAGAGCTATGCGCTAACGTAAGAGAAAGCACACAGTGTCAATGTATTCCTACCTGCTAGCTGGGTCGTAGAGGTATTGCTCGGCCAAGCATATAAGATTCTGTAGTATATAAAGCATTGAACGACGTTCTCGGTGTTAAGATTCTCCAGTCGCCTACCTTGTAGAGACGTTTGTGTGACTCCTCGGCCATATGGATTTTGTAAGTCTTGATCAGCTGCTGGACTAATTTTGCATATTCCAGCTCGCAATACTTGTCAACATTTGAAGATACGGCGCACAACTCGTTGAAAATGGTCTCATCAAGGCTGATGATAATATCTGCCTGATTTTTGCTGATGAATGAGCTCAATTTCGTTAGCCATCGTTCCATAAGCCGTTCGGATACCACCGGAGGCCGCACAACCACCGTTGTAGCATCGGAGGCAGATGAAAGTCTGCGAGACTCATTCAGAATTTATTGTCACTTCTGACGAGAAAAATATCCTGACCTCGTGAGTTCAACACCAAGAAGAGGTACCCAAAGAGTAGACCACTGCCAAGAAGTGGGGCACGCCTGCCCGACGTCGTATAAAGACTCCAAGACAGCACAGACAATGTTATAGTCGATGGCATCTCGACCAGTGCTGATTGTCCACAAGTGCTGCACCAAATCACGATCGATGACCCTCGTTACTGCTTCAACACAGTTGAAGAGTGCCACTGAATCCAGGAAGCGAATGGCAGCCGCTGGACGGCGCACTGTATCTCTAACGTAACATTGTCAGAGCTGCACCACCATTTGCAAGACACAGCTCACTTCAAGTCCTGCGCGATGGTTTTTAGACCGATTACAGTATTCTCCAAACAACGATTATCATCTGCGTGAATCGTGGCTAGAGCCCTCTGAACCCATGGAATCATCGCATGGGCGGTGTGATGATCGGGCTTTGTAGTCGCTTTCGCGATAATACTGGAGAGCTCCTAGTCGAGAGCCAGGGTTTGGAATGACGACCTGAAATTAGCATGAAGCCAGCTAAAAATCGTCACATATCCAATTGCCGCTACGCAATATTCACTGTTTTCCGTGCTGCGAGATTGATTGATTAGAAATGCGATATCGGGAAGGACTCACGCAGTGACTTACACGATGTATTGCCGGAGTTTTGAGACAATTTGGCGGATGCAAGGCTGATTTATTTCCAACTCCCTCGCGCACGTGGATCGACAGACTGGACAGCAGGAACGAGAAGCAGGACCAAGTATGACATTAGCCATCCTCTCGAAAGATGGATCCTCATCGAGTTGAAGCCGGTTGATAACAGGATGTCCGCAGTCAGGGTATGAAGCGGGTATCCAATTCCTCAACATGATTTGCACGCAAGCATTTGGTCCCTTGTCCGACTTGCCGACGACACTCCTACGAAGGTTATCGAGTCTCGTAAGAGCATTGAGCGCACCATGCCGTAGTTTGGTCGCCAGAGGCACATCATGAGAGACGAGAGTTGAGGACGTCGAAGCGTGTAACCTTGTCCTGTTCATCATCGTAGACTGAAGATCCACCTCGGTCGCGGTACGAGATAGACCAATTGTGAATCGATACCTCAGTCGTGCTCGGCTAAGGGGAGAACAGCGTCCGTATTTCCTCCACGTGGGTCCCACGCTATAAGCCGTCCAACCTCCGTCTATGGACCAGAGTCGTCTGAGCGCTCTACACCCATCCATGGGTATTGCGACGGGCTTTTCCAAGAGTCGACATGGTCTATTCTCAAATCGATGAAAAGAATGTGTTTTGCACTGCAACCAAGATAATTGCAGCCAATGCTGCCTATGAGGCTATATAATAGATTTTAGGTTGAAAACGGGGCCCATGCATTGAATGGGTCTGTTCGCTGGATGGCCCCCGAATTATTAGACCCCAGCACCTCGAGGCCTCAGAATGTACAAGTTTCGCGTGGACGTCTATTCGCTCGCCTGCGTTTATCTCGAGTATTATGTGACAGGTTCTGCTTACCTAACACAACGAAAGGTTCTTTAATCTAGTAGCGCGCCGTAGACACCTTTCGCAATATTCTATATACAGGAGTTCTAATTAGCAAGCTAATTGAGGGTGATTTCAGAGTGTGAGTTCGATGGATTGCAACGCTGAGCAGCGCGATTTATATACTACAAGTGTCGGGGATCGGGTATAGCCCGAGTATCTACTTACTAGGCTAAACTGCAAGTTATGACTCCCAGAGACTCGACACCTGGATGCGGAGACATCCTACGGACCCGTCGTATGCTGCGCATACGCTAGGAAACGATCCTAGAGGCCACAGAAGTCTGCAAGCTCGGTGACCGGTCGAGTACTGTCGACGCCACCCGAGTCGCGTGGTCGTGTCCAGATTCAGAAAGATCACTTCCCAGAAAGGTGCGGTCAGATTTCACGCCACCCAGCCATGTTTTCAATAATCGTTTAGCTACGTTTCGGACACAAATACATGTACACAATATCGAGGTGTGTGGCGTACTCGTATGCGTCTCCTAAAAGAGACTTAGCAGGCGAGCAACTGTCTTCCTCATATCAGGCCTCTAAGCCAGTACTTCACGCTGCACGCGCCGCTCCAACAGACCTGGGGGTAATATCAAAGGTGTCAGGCCTGAAATTCTCGGGCTGAGCCCGAGAGCCGCACAACGGGAGTACTGTGTTGGACTTTCTATACTTCGACATCTGTAGCAGATCATGGAGGCTTATTCGTCGCGGATGCCCGCTGCGGAAATACCTCTGGATACGAATCAAGGTTATGTCTCGGCGCGTACGCGGCCGTTGGGAAGTAAGTGACCACGTTCATCGTCAGATCTGGCGACGTTTAGATTGCAAGAGTTTGCCAATTAGCCGCGCTACTCCCGCAAGCCGTTTATGCGCCGGTGTTCCTTGTCCAGTGTCTTCGGGGATCTCGGCGGTTTACCGGGCGAAGTTAAATTATGAGCGGGTCTCAACCTGCACGCCACCATGGGGATTCCTAGTAGAACGATTCTTTCACGTTCACCCCGCTTCATCAGCGTATGGGTTGACTTCTTGGGCGCGATGGCATGTCTCAATTCACGAACCAGCCAGCCCAATGATGGTGAATTCGACAGGCCAGCGATGTAGTTATGTAAAGAAGGAACAGAGGGAGTCCGAGCGCGACTGTAGGCACAGTGATCCGAGAGATCTCCGGCGCGCACAGTAAGCACGACCCCTCTGCATACAGTCCGGAAAGGAACGGTACCTCGGTGATTTACGACACTGGCTTTGACGTATCAAGAAGGAATCTCTGGCGATAATAGTAGGGAATATTACACTGGGCGGTGGAAAGGTTAATTATCGAGCGTCTAGGACCTATGTTCGTCGACAGCTCAAGGCATGACTGGCATCTCTGGGGGTAGATCTTCGGCAGCGATGAGGACAGCTCCGATGCCAGAGGAGGCACGTAAGTATAGTCAGACCCGAGTAGATGGCAGAAATAGCTCAAAGCTTGTACCACGCGGCGTTCGACGAGTCATGTGCATCTGGGTTTGTGGTGTGACATTTGGGGTTGTGTGCACACTGACGGTAGTTCTTACGTCGTGGCTCACGGAAATATACAAGGACGCATGATGAGAGGAAGTTTTTCCGCAGTTGCGATGGAAACATCAATTCCTATCAGAACATAACTGGTCCGTCTGGGAAGTGGCTTGTGATCGTGATGAGTATTATGGGATGGACTGAGGAGCTCCCATGACACGAACGGTCCAAAATAAACCTCATGGGCGTACCTATGATTGCTAAGGAGATCCCGCAGATATACACCATATTGAAGAGGAGACCGACACACGGGGGAGAAGGTGAGACAAGGCACAGATGGCGTCACCTAGTAGTCTGAATTGACGAAGAAGTTTTGGGATGATCCACCGGCGGTAAGGCAAAGCTGTCGCTGGTATATCAAAGTCCCTTACAGCGTACCTTCCAGTGAAGCAGGCTATGCAGATGATTGGGGAAGGCGGGAAGGATAGGGTCCGGGCGACAGGCGAGAATAGGATTGAGACTGCTCGGGGCAGACACTGCGTACGCTTAGATCAGAGTGTTTAAACAGTCTGGACGTTCGATTTTGTCCCGGGAATTCATACTAACCAGGGCAGCATAACATGCGAGACACTTGATTTAGGATAAAACTCATGGTGGCGTGTTTTGACCACAGGCCCAACTGTCGCAGATTATTCGCGCCAACGCCGCGTATGGCCATATAACGGAGATGCGAAGGTCAAATGGGACAGCAAAGATGGAGAGCGGCTTGACTTTCCATGATAAAGTTGAGCGCATGGAAATAGGTCGGAGAGGACGCATCTACACTGGGACTAACATTTCGAAACAGGCTCGACAAGGCCACGATTGCAACGCATACAGATGACAATTTGCATAGCAAAAGCGGTCATTCCGAGGCCATTTTTCATGTCATATACCGTGTGGTCGTCGCTGCGCTGTCAAACACAGTGGGGTGAAAATTGCAGAGATCGCATACTCTTCGCCACAGGGACTCGCGACCTTCCCAGTTAGGGTTTAGTAATGTTAATATAATAACAATTATTGACATTATTTGTTGCGAAGTTAATAACACGCTTAAAAATATTAATAACTAGTTTAAAAATAGTTTTGGCTGTCAGAAAAAATGGAACTTTGTTTAGAAGCTAGTCTCATAACCAGATTCTTTATGAGACTTATTGTATTGTGAGCGAGTACAGCAACATTTCGAACTCCAGTCATTTCCTTTTCAAGAAGGCGCACCACCGCCCTCAGTGAATGTAGCGAAGAGATCTGCCTTGTATCCTCCACGGAGACTTGTAGACAAATGCAAATGAAATTTAATTGTGTTGTACTACACTATGACACACTCTAATCATGGTGGCTACCTCTCGAGTACAGAGATGCACTGATGAGACTGTCAAACTTGAAGATCTCACCACCCGAGCAGCCACAATTATGGGCAAAAGACTGTTTTCTTAGAAGTACTTTTTGGAGGTAGCAGCTATTTTCAAGGGGGGAGGATGCCATCTTGGATGCTGGGAAGACGAAATCAGAGTCTTTCGCACTACGTCTACCGACACGTTCACGGCACAGATCAGACAAACACATACAAACTTAGGACTTTATAAGAAAATTACCGGATTTCGAAATGTTGCAGCGATGTATCGAGTGCCGCTTCCAGTCTCTACGGCAGCTAAGCCATCCTACCCGCCCTCTCTCCTCCGCCGATTTTCCACCTTCCGCGCTCGTACATATGACCTCTCATAGACGCTTGCTAGCCGTAGAGACTGGACACGAGTCTATTTAGAAGCCTACCTCAGTTATTTTCAACAATTCTTAATACTAAAATCTAGATCCGAAACTATGTTGTTAACATGCTGATAACAAATGTTGATAAACCATGTCCATAAACATTGAATAAGCTACTATTCCCCTTGGGGCTGTTCCTGACGCCTCTAATTGCCTTTCTTCAGGAAATGGAACCTCCACGTGAAGATCGGGCGGACGCCTGTCCACAGGAACTGTGCAATTAACGATACTCGGTATGTTTTCCGCTGAAGTCAACGGAAGCCACTTCTGCTACTGAAACCACGAATGTTTCGGCGCGCGGAAGTAAATAGGACCCTGCGTAATACGATGCCCATGGATCCAGAACGGAGCGCCTTCTCTCGGTCTTTCGACTGCCCACCGGGAGCACATTTTTAGCGATGTATCGGCGTTTGACAATCAAGACACATAATTAAGATCACGGGCAGGTCCCTGGTCATCTGGCCGGTTATAGCAAGTAGAAGCTTTCCAGATCGCCTTCGATCCTCTATGGAAAGAAAGTTCGCGGTCTATATACGACAAGACCCGCTTCTGACCTTCGTGTGCTGTGTGGCGTCCGTCGTTCTCCCCTAAGCCTCCCCCCCTCCCCCAATGACTGCGCTCTCGTCGCTTGCCGATATCGTGGTGCCGCTCGTGCGCGAGATTAAGCAGACACGGTGTGCCGAACGTGAGTGCACAAGACCTGTCTTTCTAGCGTACTTGAGGTGCTGAAGTCGCGTCGTGCTAGTCGCGTCAAGTCTTATCGTAATCTATGACCATTGTGAGTGCATTCCAAGGATTATCTGAGGAACACTCTGAAATGTACCGTTGTGCAGTGATCACATTGGACCAGGAGGTGAGACACCCCTAGTCGGTAGATGTGTACAGCGAGGACTGACGGGAGGTATGTCTCAGATAGAGCTAATATGGGTCCGAACTTTTGTTTACTCTCCTATACCCGGACAACTAATATGAGGGGGATTGGGTATGCAGAAGGCACATTGGACACCTGGAAAAGTATTGTTTTTAATTGTGTGTCTGTCGTGTCTTGCCCCCTCCCCGGGATTAAAATTCATGTTTCTTGCCTAGAACCGGTACTACACTCTTGCTAGTGTAATGTGAGTCGCAGCTGTTCTTGTCTCTCGTTTATAAGTGTCTCAACTGACACACCCTCGGGCAGATTCAACAACTACGGTAAGAATCACCCTCGATCCCAGTCTCAATTCAAGAGTTTAACAATACAATACAGTTCTTTTCTCTACACACCTTTCGGATTCTGTGAGCTTCATACATCATGCATACTTAACCTATTACTAACTCCCATGCCAACAGTTGCAAGTATCTCGCGTAACCTCGATGCACCTTGCCAATATTCTAATTGATCAATTAGTTGCCTGCGGTGGTTCCGATGGCAAGGCTGCACGGGCCTGCTCGTCTCAACGATCGCTGAGAGTACGTGTCGTGTCGCACTTAACTATGTATACTTTTCTAACGTCATCCTGCACCTCCAGTCATCCTCCAGCTTCGAATATACGCGCTGTACCACCTCAATAGACGCGTCCTCTTCTTCATGTTCACCGCCTTCATCGTCTCCGTCGGCGCAGCGGCGACAATCATGGGGCTCGTCCTCGCACGCGTGTCCAGTACGTTTTTCCGTGCCTTTCCGTGCCTTACTGCTTCCTGCCCATCTGAATTCACACACAGCGAACTCGCAATTCCTCCCGGGCGTCGTCTTCTGCCTCCCGCTCAATTTGCCGTCGTGGTTCTACACATTCTGGATACCCACGCTCGCGTTCGAGAGTCTGCTGTGCGGACTCGCACTGTTCAGAGCGTTTGGTGACTTTAGTTCTCGGTCGACTATGTTCCAGAGCGGGAGACACATCGTGAAGATTTTGATCAGGGACTCAGTGATTTATTATCTCATGTGCGCTCTCATTCTTAAATGTTGTGCGGAGAGAGGAAGGTTGATTGGGCGCACTAGTATGTTCGCGGCGTATTTCGCCAACCTTGTTATCTTCTTGGCTGGAAGCGTGCGTATTCTCGCATCGCCCACTCACTGTACTAATTTCTCATTTTTTGCAGCCTGGCGTGCTCGAGTCCGGGATCGGCTTCTCCGTGACGATGTCGTGCGTTATGGGCTCGCGCCTGTGCCTCAACATCCGGGACGTGCATCACGAGCTCGAGGCCTCGAGCGCGTCACAGGTGTACCTGACTGGGGTCTCGAGAAGCAGGAGCGCGGTGTCCCGCGGGACGACGGATATCGTGGTTAGCAGTTCTTGTGCGCTCACGTCGTATGAGCTCGTTGAGTTGAGGAGTTTGAGGGCGGAGGGGAAGGTATAGGTGTATCATCCTGGCTAGGATTAACTGTCGGCGCGATTCTTACTGTCTTGTCTACCATCGCTTGTATAATTAATTTGCACTCCTGTACTATACTCCTTACCACAAGTATCATCTGTGTAACAAGCTATCAACAGAAACGATAGAGCCGGAAAAAGTTTCTGCAGAACAATAATGAGTCTGATGTACGTAGGACAATCTATATAAATGTACGGCCGCGTCTGAGATCTGATCATGTGCCGTATACACCTGAAGGGACTTGGGACCTGGCGATGGACCCTTAGCAACAGGGAGGATCCTCTTACGCTTATTAATATTCCGGAATCTGTGAACTTATGACCCTGAGATGGGATGTGCCTGAGGCTGGATCTGCGGTGGTTCCATAATCCCATAATCCCTACTTGGCAAGCATAATACTATATTTAGTAACTACTCTCGTATACAATACGTACGGAGATCGCATTGAGTACTTAGTCGAATCGCGCATGCAAAATATGTAGGCCGCACTGGTACATTCGGAAGACTGCGCATTCCATCTCGCGGCAGACACGGCCGTGAACCTATTCTCAGGACTGCTTTTAGTTATGGTCGACAGAAGGTTCTTGGGGCTGATTTTGAGGATGTGATTGATGGTTGACTGTCACGTTCGTCCTTGAACCCGCTTGATGCGTAATCCGTTGGAACTCCATATCCCTTGGCTGCGATCGGGTAGACAATTCCAGCCTCCTGTGCCTTTCAGGGTCATACGGAACTGAGGATTAATATAAATAGGTACTGTAAAATTTGCCGATATGAATGATGCGAAGGTATAGAATAACAAGGACGGAAACAACGTACGGATGACCAAGGGACTGGGGGACGAAGAAATGCCGTCGGGAAAGGAGAGCGAGATGACTCTCCTTTTGTAGTCGACCTCTCGATCATATTCCGCGTGTACCTTCACCAGGCTTACGGAGTTAATGGTCGGTCTGTTTCAAAGCGCGGCATATGCAGATATCGAACTTGAACGCTACGTTGATCGGTGAGTCTTTGGACGCTGTGGCCTATCGCAGCTCTTGTACGATGATGTGGCCGCGACTTCGCCCGGATCTGTTGAAGCCCAAATGAGAGTTGTCATCGTGCAGTCAGGAGACGTATGTTCAAGCCAATTCTGTTGTCCGAGCTCATGAAGCAATTCAATGAGAAGCATCGCTTTTTGTTCTTAATTATTTCAAGGGCTTTCCTCCGGTCTCTGAAGAAGACATATATGCATTGGATTCTGTAAGAATATGGATATTAGAGGTCGACCGAGCCACATGCAGTGTGCTTACCTATGACACTCTCGATGGAGGCCCAGAAATATGCGAACTGCATGGAAAAGAAGACATTATGACATCCTGAGTCACTTGACTGTTCTCCGCAAACTAGATCTGAATGTGCTAAGACAAGGACAAGAACGTCTTCTTCCTCGTAGTCGGACACATCGTTGAGCTACTGGTACTGTCAGCGTTGGGAAGGAAGAACTCCAGCTGGCCAATATTTGGATGCCGACAGCCTGAGGGCGTCGTATATGATCTCAAGAAGACAAGAGCTTAACCACTTTGAACCGTTGTAGTCGGTCTTGCTGAGGAAAGAGGTCACGTATCCATTACACGGCGGGCAAGCGAGGTGTCCTTTTTCGCAATGGCTGAGAAAAAGGACACTATGTCCTGTTACAGTTAGGCTCGTAACCACCCTCTCGTAGAGCGATTGGGGCAAAATCGCTCTAGAGAGGCTGGCGGATTTGGCGTGGGAATTCGGTTCACCCGGACTAACTTTATTTCAGCCCGCCAGACTCGTATATTTTGACAGCTGAGTTGATCTGAGTTGATCTGAGCTGATCTGAGTCTGGCGGAGTTCCAGGATCGAGATCTAGTAACAAATGATTTGTAGTCAATACGTAGTCAATACAGACCGCGCGCTTGTGTACGCGCGGACTTAGCAAATCGCACGCATGCTCGTGGTCGTACTCGCGCTCTCCACTTGTCCGTGCTGCTACATCTCTGCTGTGCTCCTCGGAGGCCTCCTCAAATGTCAGATTCGCATACAAGCCCTTCAGACCGTCAACAACTACAGTACAATGCCAGAGCACGGCACAGTCAATACCCTATACCTGCCCCGCCAACCCCGCATTATGCTCCGCAACTATCGTCGTCTCTTGCTGCTTATACAAGACCTCCACACCTCCAGCAACTCCTCTACTATCTGACTACACCATCTATATACCCCTACCTTGTATATCACAATAATCTATACAATCCATACACTCCGAGCTATATTCAGTTCCGTGCCCCAGAGAACTCTCGACTACAGCCGTTGCACTTGCCGCTCTCAGAAATCACACCTCAGGTTTCATCTTCAGTATCTAGAGATCCCTTCTTGGTGTCTGGAGCTGAGGTGCCGTCGAGTAGGACCCAGGCAGCTCATCGTCACAAGGATAGTGAGTCCGAGACTGCTTCATCTGAGTTGCAGGGCGGTGTTTTACCATGCCGTGATGACTATTATCTAGTTTATAAAGTTCTTCCGTTATTTACAGCCTACAATAGAATGATTCATCGAGCGAGCATCAGGCGTGATGTGCAACAGGCGCGGCAGCGCATTTCTATTCGAACTACAAAATTTTCTAATGGACTACAAACGGTTCTTACTCGACTACAAAACGACTGGAGTCTAACGACTTATGTCAGCGGCACATCGCCGGCAATGCTCGGAAATACCTCGGACGAGGAGATAGTCCGGGTGAACCGAGTTCCCACGCCAAATCTGCCAGCCTCTCTAGAGCGATTTTGCCCCAATCGCTCTACACTGCTGTTCGATCAGACTCTGGAATCCAGATGGTAGACGCCTCCAGATGGCCACTGACCGGTTCACGCTTGGTTACCACTTGTGATATCCTCACTTCCCACAAAATATGCAGGCCATTGGTAGCCAACAGTAGCACAGCTTAACTTTAAATGCTATATAGTTGGGCCAGTGTGCACCATTGGAATCCAAGCTGTCACATGTCAGCCGTCGGCCGGGCCTGTCAGACTATGCTGACTGATGTGACCGTGCTTGTGATGACTTGTTTGGCCGGCCTGAGCAGTGAGACTTGCGCATTTTTTTCGTGTCGTCCCGCATCGTCACCTTGGTCACTTTCTCCAATAACCGTGCTCACAGATGGACTCTCCTGGTCCCAACCACTGTGCAGAGGTACAGCCCATATTCATACAGCCCTAGGTCTGCACCGGGGAGGTCTGGGCTGACTGACAGCCAAGGGTTTGACGGTAAGGTTTGATAAGTGTCAATAGTCAATGGTATGCTGACAATACCCTTTTTGTTCGCCATCTCGTGGTAACTGGTAACCGCGCCTGTGTTACAACCTCAAGTAAATGCTGTCAGCAGTGCAATTGCCACTCAATTGTTGCATTTGGGTGGAGAGGGCTCGGATGTATCGGATGTCATGAATGAGGAGGTCGACATCAGTGCTATGAACCTGGCAGCGATGGCGGGTGCTTAGAATAGTGAATACAGAAGAATGATTATTTAATGATATTATTACGATCTATAGAACTGCAGCATGCAGCGAGGGAGAGGAGCAGGCAAATAATATAATATACAGGAGTACTAAAATGAGATGTTGGCACGCGGATCTGACTCAAGTCCGATGTTTGGTTTCCACAGGTCCGACGAGAGCTGACGGCTGCCTGCAATTTTTGTGGGAAGTCTTTGGTTGAACAGTTGGCTGCCGGAGCTGGACATTCCACCTGGATTCCAGAGTCTGATCGAACAGCAGTGTATGAGAGGGTGGTTACGAGCCTATGTTACAGTGACCATTAAGGGATTTCCGATGCTGCGTCATGATGATGTCATTGCTGGATCATGTGGTAGTCACGTCACGGAAGCATGCAACATGTATGGGGAAATCATCC